>CM033752.1:51125956-51334350 GCA_019671005.1 Hibiscus mutabilis | reverse complement strand
TGTTCTCTAGGATGCATGAAACTATGATCAGGCCCAATTATGTGACCTTTACTAATGTATTATGTGCTTGTAGCCATGCAGGATTGGTAAAGGAGGGCAAAACCTTTTTTGGTATGATGGAACCAGTTTATGGTATTGCACCTGAGCTCCACCACTATTCTTGCATGGTTGATATACTCGGTCGTGCAGGCCTTTTGGAAGAAGCTGTTGAATTCATTGAGAAAATGCCAATACCTCCTAGTGATTCTGCATGGGGTGCTGTACTTGGGGCTTGTCAAATTCATGGAAATGTTGAGCTTGCTGAACGGGCTTGTGGCTGTTTGCTTGAGTTGGATCCTGAAAACAATGGAGCATATATTCTTTTATCTAATGCATAAGCCAAAACTGGGAAATGGGATGGTGTTTCTAGATTAAGGAAGCACGTGAGAGTGACTGGATTGAAGAAAGAACAAGGAGGTAGCAGAATTGAGGTCAATGGAGTCATTCATGAATTTCTTGCAGGAGATAACTGCCATCCTCTTTCCAAGGAGATATACTCAAAATTGGATGAGATTGTGGTGAGATTAAAATCAGCTGGTTATGTACCCAACAAGTCCCAGCTGCTGCAACTTATTGAAGGGGATGACATGCAAGAGCATGCGCTTAATCTTCACTGTGAGAAGTTAGCGATTACCTTTGGATTGCTTTACGTGGAAGCGTCTCATCCTATCGGGAGTATAAAAAATCTCCGTGTTTGTGGGGACTGCCATTCAGTTGCCAAGCTTATTTCGAGACTTTATAACAGAGAGATTATACTAAGAGATCGGTATCGATTCCACCATTTTAGCGGAGGACATTGTTCTTGTAAGGATTATTGGTGAATGTTATGTAACATCCAAGAGAGATTACTCAAAACATATAACTCGTGAAACTCTTGTAAGTGCTGAGTAATGGCTGCCATGCCCATAGATCCCCAAGAATTTCAACCTCAGAATTTACGTGCTGGCACTGTATTTACTGCTTAGTGGATATAATTCATATTTTATCATTGTACTAAGACTTGATCATCCATCCGTCCTCATCTTGCAATGGTACCCCAAACCTCGGTTTCCCACCACAACAAAAAACAAAGTCAAACTCAATAATAGCTCTTCTGGGTCAGTCTCGTATCAACGAGATTCACATTCCACTTTTGAACGTCTTGGAGATACAAAACAGTCGGGCTCGTTGCTTCATCTCATTTCTTTTTAAAGGGATGGAAATCATCTGTCCCAAACTATGCCCTTTTAGTGCCTCACTTAAAAAAATGAGTTTAGGGTTTAAAGTTAAAGTTTATGGTTAGAATATAGAGAATTAGAAATAATATGTACTTTTAAGTTGTAGGGTTTAAAGTTTAAAAACTAAAATTTAAAGTTAAGAGTTTAAATTTTAAATTTTTAATGTTTTTTAGTATAGGACATAAAAAAAAGGCATACTTAGAGGACAGATGATTTTTGTTCCTGGTTAGCCGGTATTGATTCTTGATTTCTCTGCAATTTAAAGCCATCAAATGCTGTTCATGTGATAGTTTAGTTGCAAAAAGATGCACTTTCTTTGTGAGCAATGATACATATCAGGGAGCATCCACAAGGCCAGAAACCATGTTGCACAAGTATGAAAGGTAAAAACATTAACAAGCAGCCATACATACATGTAAAAACAGCTCAAAATAGGAGGTTGAAAAGAAATATTAGAACCAAAGCTTAGGATAAATCCAGGCCAAAGAGATTGCAACTCTAAAATGAGAGGTAAAGGTTAAAGTCATCTCCGCATATAAATTTTTTTATCTATCAGACATGATCTTCATGATAAAATCTCTCTCCGTGTCAATGGGAGGATGAATTCTTGTTATAGCCTGATCGTTTTTCATCCCCTCTTATCACGATCTTCTCTTGGATAAGATTCTGATTCATTCCTAGAGAATCTTTTTCTCCTCTCCTGTCATGATCTCCATTAAGCCGTGGCTCAAACTCATCATCACCATGCCATTTTGATCTACTTCATCCTTCCTATCTTCTTTTACCCTAGCTCTGTCTTCATCATCATCACCATGCCTTCTTGATATCTTTTCATCCTTCCTATGAAGATCTTCTACTGACCTTGGCTCATGGTTGCCATCATTGTGCCTTCTAGATCTTTTTTCTTCCCTTTTGTACCGATCATCATCATTATGCCACCTTGATCTCTTATCTTCACTGCCATTATAATTTTCTCTTGATGATGATCCAACATCTTTACCATCATACCTTCTAGATCTCTTTCCTTCTCTCCCATCACTTTTCTCTGAGGCCTTCTCATCTCTGAACCCTCCGCTGAACGAAAGCCTCTTTTTGAACCTTCAAACTGAATCGAACTTTTATCCTGATGACCCCAACCAGTGTTTGCAGCTCTCTGGGCACAAAACAGAGAAATATATAAATAGCAAAACATAAAGATTTTTTCACTCTTTTTGAATACCCATTCAAATTTGATATATTTAAAACATTTCAGCCCTTGAAGTATCTCAAACTTTTTTATCCTGATGACCAACCAATTAATTTAGTGTTTGTTCAGTATCTCTGTCCAACAAAACATGAAAAATATCCAAAACAGGAGGGAACTTAGAAAAATCTAACCATACCCAAAGATTACACAATATTTAATACTCACACCCAAGTCCAAGTATCATAGCAATTGATTGGACAAGGCTATTATTGTACAAATAATCAACAAATTATTTACTGTTTAAAACATCAGATCCATATGCTGAAGATGGAAAAAGGTAGAATTAAAAATGAATAATACATTTGATAACATAACTTGGTTCATTCAGTTTGCATGCTAAAAATTGAATAAACAAACCAAGGAAAAGGTAACAGTATCTTAAAATGCCATGTTCATGATTATTGACCTTAAATAGCTTAAAAATCCAAATTAGTTACATGTATCAAAAAGCAATGCTAAGTGGAAATGAATCTTACTTGCTCATCATGGGAAAATTTACATCCCGCACCACGGGTACATTCTCCTCTCTGGAAAGCATAACAAACCCCTCGGGCTTCCCTCTTCTTTTGTTCTTCCTCTTCATCTTCTTCTTCTTTCTTCTTATACTTTTCGGCATGATCAACCCGTATAACTCGACCCAAAATCTGTGCCCCATTAAGGTTATCTTCAATGCCAAAAAAAACCCCTTAATTACACAATTTTCCTCATTATTTATAATATGTATCAGATTCGAACAGTTAAAGAGAGATAAATCCTAACCTACAGCAAGAATTGTACTTCTCTGATCCTCATAAGCAAGAAATGCAAAGCCTTTCGATTTCCCAGTACCTTTATCTCTAACAAGATTGACGTCTACAACTTCTCCATATCTGAGAAATATATATATATATATATATATATATATATTTCTCAATTAAAAGATTTAAAGAATTCCAAAGTGGGGAAAATAAAAGGAAACTTGAGAAAGAAAACGTACTGGGCAAAAACAGCGAGGAGATCACCTTCGGTGAGGTCATACGGAAGACCGCCAACAAAGACGTATGCGGAATCTTTGTACTTGGCGTGCCATGATGCTTCCTCCGATATCCCTAAATCTGCTTCTTTCGCGGTAATGTTTTGTAATCGCTTCACTAGCGTTAACGGATTCATGGTTTCCCCCTTCAACCAAAAACCCTAATCTCAATCCAAAATTTTAGCGAAAACTTTTGGGGTTTGATTTCACCTCGTTTTCTAAATGGAGTTAATTCTGACCGTTGAGACAAGACAAGAAAAAAGGAGCATTAGGCCTAATAAATCATTTTGAGTTTGAGCAGCCCAACGTCTTGGCCCATTATCTACCAATAATCTGGCCTAATGTATTTTTTGTGTTTGTTTTTCCATTTCCATGTATTTATTTTATATCTTTATTATATTTAAAATTTTGATTAAATTTAGTGTCACCGATGATCAGTTCAGTTAAAAAAATTTAAAGAAGAAATTATTAAATTATCTCATTCAATGATATAATATAATTTATTTTAATAATGTTTTTTCTTTTTATTCTTTTATAAAATCTTTAAATTTTTAAAACGCCCATAAAATATAACTAATTTATATTTATAAATTATTTTTGAATAAATTTTTTCAGACACTAAAATGATATATTAAAATATATTTTATTTTTTAAACAAAATAAAGATTGAAATATATTTTTTTTAAAATAAAATTGCTATTTTAGTGTTTTCAAAAAGCTCAAACTATTTCTTATAATAAATAATAAAAATGTGTTATTTATTTTTTGTACAACCATATTTGTTATTATATGGTCATAATCATATTTTTCTGTCTCGTGTGTTAAGTTGAAACAGCAATATCTCTTTTGCCTTTGCAATTGGCAACATATGAAAGCAGTGAAATTGAGTTTAGAAGCTACCCGATTGCATGGGGGGATCTGATATTCACCGGATTGTTTGCAGAAGAGGAGTTTTGTGATCCAAGCCTAAGACTCGGGAAGCATTTAGTGATCATTATATTATAGTTTATTATAATCCGAAAGCATTTACATTTCAGAATGGCAAGTATGATTATATAGATAGTTATACATACAGTCAGGCTAGTTATATATATATATATATACAGGCAATTGTTGATGTATGCCCCGGACCGGTATTAAAGCAATCACCGAACATGAACATCATAAGGAACAAATACGGGGTCCGGGACAATGAGAGGCAATTTATCAATGTACATGAACAGCCTCTTACAATTCTCTCTCAATATTGACAGTAAATCAACTATTTCGCTCTTCTCGGTGTAAACCCAAAGGTCACACGAGTTGACCCTTTTGAGACTGTCCCGACAAAAAGGGCATGACTGAGACCGGCCGTGCCTGAAATAAACAGCAAAAGTAAAACAGCACCAGGTCACTTACAAAGGAAGAGTGGAACAAAAATCATGAACCTATAAGAGATTGCAAACATTAATATGCAATAAAACCGGCTATGGTAACTGCCCTTATGGATAATAATTGCTAAAAATAAAAAGGTTAAGACTCAAGGACGTGCAGCGTACACATGATCGTAGATCCAAATAACAGTTCATTGAAGTAGTACTCATAGAAAGGAATAACTTACCAATCCCGATAACAGTTCAAACACAGAGAATGACTACAAGTAGGCAAAACAACCATGCTGTTCATCTCCATGCAAATTCCACACTCTTCTTCCCTTTCCAAGTCAATTTTGAAGAGTTTCCCCCTTTCAGATTCATCCTTCTTTCGGTACCTCATGGTACACACTTCTTTCTGTTTCCTATCTTCCAAACTAGTAATGCCTTGTTGAAGTTGCAACAGAGAAGGAAATATAACCGCTGTTTAGGAAAACCAAACTAGTGAGTCTGATTTCACTTTGTCGGGACAAACAATTAGAGAGAGAGAGAGAGACCAAGAATAAGCATTTCAAGTAAAAGTTTTGATATCTCAGAAAACTCACAGACCATAAAATTCTCTAATGCTGGCTTTCCTCTCATAAACTGACATGGTGGTCTTGCCATCCGCGTAAGTCTGCATCAATTAACGACATTGCATCCAATTGCAAGTACTTATTAGGTAACAAATTAAAATTCTGATACCATAAAGCAAAGGAAGGCAAAATAATTTAGAGATGAGAGTTGGAGGTGTTTTGTGAAACAAAAACGAAAAACTGGAAGAGCAAAAGACAATAGCTCCGAAAATTGTATGGTGAAAGTAACCATACCATATAAATAAGTATTCGGAGCAAACCAAGAGCACCAGCTAGTTGACAATCAGTCCACTGAACAAGGAAAAGGAAAAACTGAGCTGCAGGACTGTATGATAGTCTCATTTGAAGACGAGCTCCATCTTTCTCCCTTGGATAATCTAAAGCCCTGAAATCAGATACAGGGTTAACAATCAAGCAATGCCGATAATAAAACAAAAAAAGAGATGAAAAAAAAAGAGAATATCTTTACTCTTATTGTGAACTCATAAATTAGCATTTACTACTGAAATTTGTACTCGATGAGTTGGTTCCCCAGCAGCTACAAAAGTACAACTAAAGGACAATATTCATTAACTCCATCGATCGTCCAGAAACCAATTTTTTAAAAAATAATTCTAAGCTCAGATCATTTAGAATCAAGGGATACCCTTCATTCAGACCTCGTTTTTGGCCTGGAAAGTTTCATTTGTTTGTGTTTACGCCTTCGGAAAACACAATTGATTGAGAAAACGCTTCCTTCTCTACAATTCAAAACCCCATACAAAGTTTTGACTAAAAATTTTAAACCCATTGTTGATGAACACAGCGGGACATTCTGGATAACAACTGATTAAAGATTTTTTAGACCTTTGGTACCCTATACTGGAATTGGCTGTTCAGAAATTCAATAATTTGGGTGTGAAACGTTTATTGTCAAACACAAAGAATAAGAAACAATCATCCCCAACAAAGTCAACAGCCTTATCAAAAATACTAAACCCTAAGTTTTTATTCAAAGTTTGGCCTTTGTTTGAGGAGATATTACTCTGTTTCATTTTAGAAAGGGAGAGAAGGGGAAAATGTTGCAAGTCAAACTGCCAGTTATCAGTTATTCAGAATTCCCACGAAAAAATAACAAAAAAACCCAGAAAATTAATATATATATAAATCAAACAGAAAAAACAAAAGAAAAATAAATCAAACAAGAAATAGAGAGAGAAAGATACATACAGAGTATTGGCGTGTTGAATATCAGCTTCGAGCGCTTTCAGTGAATCCTTAAAAGATGACTTTGCCATGAGCGTGTATTTTCCCGGAAAGTTATTCCCATCAAACGAACAAACAAGCTCGAACACAAAAATCAGGCAGCTAAAGCAAAGCTCTCAAAAGAAAAAGAAAAAAACTTCAAACTCTAAAATAGACCCTAATCATCCGAAACGAAAGAGAGGCTAATTTAAAGGGATATTCCTTTTTTAATATTTATTTAGAAATCCACCCAAAGCAGGATATGTAGAAAAATATTCTTATTCAGGCCACGTAAAGTGATATTGCGCTTGACTAAGCGCGAGTTGCATTTTTACTCTTAATTAAACGTAAATTTTGTACGATGTGACAGTATGATCTGAATAATTTAATAAAATATTATTAGATAAAGATTCGTGTTTAGTCAAATACGAGTTCGTTGATAAATTAAATGGTCGCGCGATATTATTTTCAAAATTAAAATATAACTCGTGTCTAACTAAGCGCGGGTTCTGATAATAACGGCCGATACAATTAACGCTAAAACGTGATAAATAGGACCCGTATTTAGCTAAGCGTGAGACCGTTTAATTTATTAAACCCACGTTTGTCTAGAAGCGAGTTTGGCTAATATTCAACCCTACATTTAACACTATATAAGACATCCAATATCAGTCGGCACATTGCCTATATTTCACAGCAAAGGTTTAAATGGAAGGGTTCAACTCTTTAGAATTTCCACAATCTGAGCAATACAATCAGATCAATAATAGTGAACTACAAGTTGGAATGATCTTCGACATAAAAAAATTCATAGAAATTGCAATTAAGAACTACAACATTCGTCGATCAGCTGTGTCTATAGTGAAGAAAAATGATGCAAACAAATATGTTGTTGAATGTGTCCACAAACATTAGAGATGTTAATAGAGGATCCGTGTATCACAATTGAAGAGGATGAACGTATGAAAGATAACAAAATACGTCGAACCTCATACATGCTATGTGCAAAGCTTAAGCTCAGATCATCGTATCTTAGAAATGATTGTTGTTTTCATTGTATTGTCCTTCTAATTAACGTAAATTGTCTTTTAAGCATCCGATATATAATAAAAATATATATCTATCTACTTATCTATTTTAGTTTTATTTATTATAGATATTTTATTTGTTCTAATACAAATAATAATTATTTAGTGTAGAGTTATAAATAAAGATAGATTTAGACTTAAAATGTCAATTATCTTCGATTCGCTTCTATTTTAATTATTCATAATTTAAATTAAATTCATATAAGCTTATTTAAAAATATTTCAATTATTATATTTTAGTTATTTTTTCTCGTACTTAGTCAATTGAAAGTATTGATCGAATTAAAAAAATTAAATCAATGTAAACTGTTTAAATTTTAATATAATAATAATATAGATTATATTAGCCTAATCATAATCATAATCCTAATCCTTATCTATCTAAAGATATAATTGTGGATGGGTGTTTAATAATTTAATATATTTTAATTGACTATTATAGTCTAAACTCGTGCTTAGATAAGCGCATGTATCTTTGATTTCGGTGTAAATGACATGACGGTTGGCAGATGAAGCCTGATATACGAGAAGACGTGTTTTAATGGAACCCGCGTTTGACTAAGCGCAGGTTTCATGAGAAACAGATAACACTGCATTTATTTAACCGCGTTACAGTTGTAATAAAGGGATCCCGCGTTTGGCTAAGTGCGAGTACCCTCCAACAGTCTCGTCTAGACATGTGCGAGGACTCTATAAATATGGACCACTTTCATTGAAATTTCACAAAGCTTTCTGTTGTGAAATCTTCTCCTCTCTGATATTATTCTTGTTTTTAGTTAGTCAAAAGTTCGAATTAATGGCGGTGTTACTCAGACACAACAACAAACATGTGTTCAACTACTAGAGAAAGAATATAAGATTTTTTTTCTTATATTTAATTTTTATTTTACAAATTAATTATTAGTTTAAAATGTCGTTTATTATAATCGAATCAGTTGTTAAATTATTTAATTTTTTATTTTAAATTTTAGATTATGAAACGTGCTCTAAATTATTTCATCACGATGATCAGTAGACGGCCTCATGATGATATTATGTTGTATCTCGTCAAGTCAGATTTGAACACGTCATCTTTAATAGAAGGTGCTAAGTTGGAGCGAAACTTGATAAATACCTTACTATAAAGGTGGAGGCCAAAGACTCATATTTTTCGTTTTTTGTGTGGGAAATGACTATTATCCTACAAGATGATATCTTTTATTTGAGTTTGTCGATTGTTGGAGAAGTTATTACTGATACGGCCTTAGGCAACTGGCCGATCCTGTGTATAGAGTTGCTCGGAGCTCTTTCAACTGATTTTGATGGTGGTTTTATCCATCTAAATTGATTAGAAATTTTTTTTGCTGATTTACCTGAGTATGCAGACAAAGAGGTTAAAAAAGTAATCGTATTTTTTATTGTTAGTCTATTTATTTTTAATCTTTTTTTGTTAATTTATATTTTTTTATTTTTTTACATAATATGTTATCATTATTCTATTTGCTTTTAATTTTTTGCATTGATATGCTCGTGCACATATTTTATGAGTTATAAGAAAAATTTTGATGCCGGACAAGTCTCGCAATAAAGTCCATTTGATGTGGTTGTACCATCTGCGCTACCTTAAAGATGTAAGTAAACTAAGTTGGGGGTTGGTTGTTCTGACATTTTTGTTTAGAAAGTTGTGTAAAAACACGTATCTCGACAAATATGCTATTGGAGGCTGTCTATTGTTGTTACAATCTTGGGTATGGTTCCGAATGCCCTTTCTGTATTTGATTCCGAGCAATCCTACTCTAAATATATTTCCACTAATATTGAGGTACGAGTAATTAATTTGAGTTTGAATTAATTAATATTTTTATATAATAAAACTAACATTTGGTTTTATTGTAGGTGGAGTAGACCATTGGTTCGCATGAGGTTTCCATCATCCTTTGAAATTATTAGAAAATGTATCGACATCAAATCTGAAAATGAGATAATTTCTTAAGAATTAAATTGATTTTATTATTTATTGTAAGGAGATCGGTTTATTCTATGATGAACCACCAAACCTTGATGAGCCAGAACTTGCGGAGGATGATGAACCAACTGCACCGTGCAATTTTATAAGAGCAAACAACAACTTAACTTCCATTATTTATTACGAGCCGTCATCCCACTTCACGACAATTGATATGGAAGGGTTTTAACGCTCCAAAATTTCCAAAATTCCCACAAGAAAAAAATACATGCAACACAATGATAGTGAACTACATGACGGAATGGTTTTCGCTATGAAAAAACTTACAGAGACTGCAATTAAAAATTACAACATACGTCGCTCAGTTACGTTTACAATAAGAAAAATTGAAGCGGACAAATACATTGCTCACTGTGTCCACATGGAGCAATGATGTAAATGGAGGACCCTGTATCACGATTGAAGAGATTGAATAACCTATGGAAGATAAAAAAAATACATCGGACCTCATATATGCTCTATGGGCAGAATGGGTCAAGATCATCGCAACTTGGATGTTCACGTGCTTTACGAAGCTATTATTCCACTCATCAAAGCAAGTTCACATGTAATTGTTCCCACATGTATAGTTGCAGTTAATTTTCAATACGGTTACACGATTCTGTATCATAAAAGATGGTATGCAAGAAATCGTGCCATACAAAAATGGTATGGCCAGTAAGAGGAGTCATACAATGAATTACGAGTGTGGCTAAAGATAATGGGGAAATACATATCAGGAACAATGGTGAAACTTAAAACCGTACCGGCATACAAAAATAATCGTGTCATCCTAGGTGTGTATCAATTCTATCGATATTTTTGGAAATTTTCACAGTGTGTTAATGTTTTCCATCACTGTAAGCCGATAATCTAGATCAACGACACATGATTATACGGTAGATACACTCAAGTCTTATTATTGGCGGTTGCACAAGACAAAAATAGTAAAATTATTCCCGTTGCCTTTGTAATAGCTGAATGGGAAGATATAAACTCTTGGGAATTTTTCCTCAGCAACCTACGCAGATATATCCTACATCTTGCTCTGCATGCCAGACCTGATGAAATATGTGTTATTTTAGATAGAGAAAACAAGATTAAATATGCAATCGAGCGTTTAAGCCCGTCTTGGCAACCTCTCTATGTACATTACCGATTATGTTTACGACATATTGCTGTCAATTACTATGCGAGGTACAAGAGTGAAGATGAAAACATAATGGTTCTTCCCATGGGTACGTGTTTCACTTTTTACAATATTAATCATTAACACATTTTGATTTGTTAATGACTACTCTATCTTTTACTGAATAGGCTACGTGCAACAAGCAAATTATATTGAGGAGCTCCTTGAAGAATTGAGAGTGAAGAATTCAAGAGGTTATGCATACCTTGCTGATATCCATAGGGAGAAATGGCTTCGAGCATTTGATGGGGGCCATCGATATGGGCATATGACAACGAACTTGGCTGAGACAATCAATTCATCTATGAAGAAAACACGCCATTTACCTATCACGTCCATTATCAAAGCTAAATATTATTGATTGGCTACCCCTAGAAAAATAAACTGTCGATTGGATAGAATGTGGTTATATAGTCGATCCAGACTTTCTCAAAAAATTGCAAGGTTATATGGTGCATGCAAACTCAATGGCTGCAACATGTTTTTCTCGTCGGCAATATTCATTTTGCGTTACAGGATTTTCAAGACCGCTAGAAGGTATTGAGCAAAACGCATATGTAGTTGATTTACTAAAAAGATCATGCGATTATAAATACTTCCGAACTTTAAAATACCCATGTGCTCATGTCATCGCTGCATGTTCATCTGTTCGGGTTGATTGGATGACACTCGTTGATCCGGTATATAAACTTGAAAACATATTCAAAGTTTATGAATATGAGTTCCCTCCGATCGAAAATGAATGTGATCGTGATGTAGTTGACGATGAGCCTAAAATATTGTCAGATTCTGCACTTCACCGCGAGAAAAGAAGTCATCTGAAATTAACCCAATTTTTTTGTGATGGGGATATGGTTCTTCGAGAAAAGACCTGGGAACTGAAACGTTGCATTAAATGTAGGAACCTAAGACAGACTAAGAACAAATGTCCTAATAGGTCAGATCCTCACAGATAATTATCGTAGTTTTCATTGTAATGTTGTATTTGTACTAAAAATACTTGAGATTTATTTCTTGAATCTCAAGCTTTTTTCTAATGAAAAATATCATTGTTTGGTTTAGGGTTTTAACGTGATTTTTACACCACTTATGTTGCCTAATATGTGACAATATCTATCTTATTTTAAAGATAAGTTTCACGACTACGAAAACAAACTTTCAAAACTCAAACAAATTTCCTTCAAAATCGCAAAAAGCTGCCTCAAACATTCTTATAAAATCATGATATTTGCTTGTTTGTCATGGAATAAACCATGAGTGTGTATCATTTTTGTCGCGATTTTCACCTAGTTTCCAATGTTGTTTACTTGCCAATATCTACATCATTTTGTAAGATATGTTTCAGTACTACGAAAAGAAAGTTAAAAAATCATAAAAAAATTTATCCAACATCTCGAAAAATTCCCTCAAACATACCTATCAAACTATGTTTTAACCTATGGAATGCATTGAATTCGCGCTTAGGTAAGCGCAGGTCCTATTTACCACATTTCAACGTCAATTGTATCAGCCATTATTACCAGAACCCGCGCTTAACTAGGCCGACTACAAAATATCGCGCGACCATTCAATTTATCACCAAACTCGCGTTTGGCTAAACGTGAACCCTTGTCCTATAATATCTTATTGGATTGTCCATATTATATTGCTATATCAAACATAATTTGCGTTTAGTTAAGAGCGAAAATGCAACTAGCACTTAATCAAGCGTGAAATCGCTTTACGTGACTTGAATGAAGAGTATTTTTTTACCTAACTTGCTTTGGGGTGAATTTCTAAATAAATATTAAAAAATGAATATTCTTTTAAATTAGCCCCAAAGACAAAAGCAAAGAGAGAAATAAAATGACATTAATGTAATTTCGAAATGAGCCTCGTAACTAGCGAAACACTGTCAGTTACACCTTTAAGCAAACCGAGAGCCTAGAAGGCGGGTTCAGAAATTATGATTTTGTCCCTAATTGAAGCATACTGGATTTTTTTATAAGCATAATGTTAAAAGTAGCTCCTAACGTTTGACCTTTTGGTTATTTTAACCTCTATTCTTTTTTTTTTTGATCCAGAAAGCCTCCCAACGTTTCAATTTTATGCAATTTCCACCCTGGTTGGATGGAGAAATTGCATAAAATTGAAACGTTGGGAGGCTCTCTGGATCAAAAAAAAGAATAGAAGCTAAAGTGACCAAAATGTCAAACATTAGGGGTTATTTTTAATATTATGCCTTTTCTATATGTTGACGAGCTTTTCGTGATCCTGTAATAGTTTTAAAGGCTAGTGACGTGGAAGGCAGAAACAAGATGGAGCGACCTATGCTACGCGGTGGGAAACGTGGCTAAAAGTTATTGGCTACATTAGCTGAATATAGAGTAATTGTCAGTAGGGAAGCGCCTAACGTTTTGTAAAAACGAGGGCCCTAATTAATAAAAAAGACGTGCCATTTTATATTGACTTACAGTTCATTTGCTCTTTACATTTTTTTCAAACATACTTTTAAAGTAACTTTTAGAATGTTGTGTTATTTAATTAAAATTCGTTATCTCATTTGACCTATCTATTAGACAGTTATATGTTATTTTATTAATAAAAAAGTTAAATTGACTTAAATAAAAAAAGTAAATTACACATTAAGTATGCTAGATTTTATTTTTTATTTATTTTAGTCTTAAAATGTTCATCTTTTTCCTTGAGAAAAAAAATTTGAAGAAAGATTAAACAAGGGATTGGCTTCGAGCGTTCTGGTTCTACGTTACTTGTCATGGCGGGCGATGCACTCTGGGTTAGTCCATGTCACAAATTTTAATTTTTTTGTATGAGGTTTCAAAAAGAGAAAGGAAAATATAATTAAACAATTAGATTGATGTTGTAACTTGTACATGCATGGAGCAATGGAATAATTCACTCTCCAATTCATCGTGTGATCACAACAAAAGCTGAAAAGAAAAGATACAGCCTTGCTTTCTTCTTTTTCAGTGGGGAGACCATACAAACACTCAAGGAGCTTGTTGATGAGGCTCATCTACTGCTGTATAAACCGTTTCAGAACATGAACTTACTGAAACCTATTCCCTGGATGATGTTCAAAAATATGTCGACTTTATGTCCCAATCCAAATGTACAGCATGACCTGAATTATGTTAACATATAAAGAGAGATTTTCTTCAAGGGAAGTGCAAATATTTTTTTGTTTGTTTGACATGTAAAACTGTTCATGAGTCGGCTAATAAATTTGCAGATGCGCTAGCGAAAGTAGGCGTTTGTTGAATGGTAATTTCTGGTATGCGGCTTTGAGCTTTTGGTTCGAGAGATTTCTTTGATCTCTACTGTTTGGTTTGTTGAGTTTTACAGACGTTGTGTTGCTTACTCTGTGTGTTCAGTATTTGGTTAGTAAAACAAATTTCCAATGCAGTTCTACAGACCAAATAATTCGAGGAAGAAGATAAACAGTTCCGGACTAAAATAAATAAAAAATAAAATTTGGCATACATAATGTGCAATTCACCCTTTTTATTTAAGTCAGTTTATATTTTTGTTAATAAAATGACATTTAGTGCGTTCTGATTGCCTGGTGAGAATTTTTTTAACAGCTTCTAACGGAGGGGATAAACAGGATAACAATTTTTAGTTAAGAGGCACAACGTCTCAAAAAATACTTTAAATTCTTGTTCGGAAAAAAGTGTACTATAATTTAGGGGGCAAATGGACATTTAAGCCTTTTATATTCTCTAGATTATTCTAAACATAATTTATATTTTTGAAGCTGATAATTTTGGTCAAATTATTCTTTGAATATGTTTTATGTCAAATTTGATTAAATTAATTTATGAACTTTAAAAAATAATAGGATCCTTACAATTACATATTTTTTTAAATTGTCTTAAGATGATTATAAGATAATACATGTTTATATATTTTTTATAATCTTTAATAAAGTATACATACTTTATAAACAAAGTTGTTCAAACTCGAATATCTTAATATGAACATCATTTATCCTTTTTCACTGTAATCACTCATCGAGTGTTGTTGAAAAATTTAATACAATCTTCAAAGGGTTGTCTAACTTGATTATATATACCCACAAAATTTTAGTCGGAGTAAGAACGTTACCAAAACTCTTGTTTGGGGAAAATAGAAAAGTTACTATTAGTCGATTGGTTTAATTTGGTTAGAATAAAATTTGTATAATATACATAAAAAATATATAATCAAATATATTTAAACATTAAATATTTTTGGATTTATATGTAAAAAAAATAATTTTAATAATATAAATATTATATGAAATTGTATATTAAAAAAATCTTATTAAACACAGTCTTACAACTGTATTTTGAAACTCCAACGGGAATGACATAAAAGGAGAAGGACTTGGAAAAGAACAAACCTATTTGTTCAATAAACATGGAGGATTAGTGGTGCCCCATAGCCATGATTAGTATAGTTCAATGATTTGTTTTTTCTTAGAAAAAAACTAGTTCAATTATTACTTTATGATGCTCAATTTGTACGAATATTTTTTCATCAAAAAACTATTTTTACGAAGTTACATATGGTTCTACAAATTTAGTATAAATCAGTCTTTTAATTTATATATATTTTTGGACAATAGATTTAATCATTAATAAACATTAACAATTAATACTCAGTTCTACTTTATGTTTCCATATCAACAATTTTGTAATGCCACTCGAGGGAAAATCAAATAGAACTTTCCCACCGATCTGCCGCGGGTCATGAAAAATACTTTTAGTCATATTTGTTCAAGTTGTGTTTTTTGCTTTTGCTTGCAAGTGTTCTTTTAGGCTTAAATAAATTTGTTGTACATTTAGTCATTAAATAAATGTCGTATTGTAATTATAAAAAAATATGTCGTATTTAATGTATTATTATTATTATTGAGGCTAAAATCATTGTTAACAACAAATTTAATGTTATTTTTTTTAACAATTAACAATATCAAAATTCGACGATGAAATGTAAAAATCAACAATAAATAATATTAATTAATTAAAAATGATAATTTTTATATATTTTCAGATTAAATTTGAATAATAAATAGTAAAGTAATTGGAAACATAAATAGACAGACCCCAAAAGGATAAGGTCAATGAGTCACCTTCCTAAGCTATAATCCTCAGATTTTGCAACTTGGCATGGTTGATATATCTTGTATTTTTTAATTATTGTCTTTAAATTCAATAATGGTTCATGTACCGACAATAATTAAAGTCAGCCCAAATTTTTATATCCAAAATATCTATTGGGGCAATGAATTCACCTGAAAAGGACATCCTTAAACATTTCGATTAATTTTTTTTGTATACATAAAACCTTAAATTTAAAATTAAATTAAATAATATTAAATAATTTATCAGTTGGACCAACTGCTTTTTAATTAATAGTAGTGGTTTGAAGAAAACGACCCTCTCATAAAATAATGAATAAAAATCCTAAGCATGAAATGATATTTTGAGTCCATTAGGTCTCCTGGGCCCATTTCAGATAAGATGTGAATGTAGGTTGAGAAAACTGAAAGCTCATCTCTTTCAACTGCAACTTAGGATTTAAACAAGAAGTTTGCTTAACCCACAACATAGTCATTTATTTATTATTTTAGAATCATATTGTCTATATTCAACATATTATTTTTATTGAAATTATAAAATAAGTTATTTATTTATAGGTTAATATTTGATGTTTTGATAATATATTTTATATACCATCAATATTCATGTGATGTCAAACGGATATATTTAGTTTTGAATTGTAAGTACAAAATATTATAATCAAAATTGATTTATTACAAAACATGTTTAGATCGATAAGAAAAATTAATTTGGAAATAATTGTCACACTTAAATCATAACAAAATTAATAAACAACTCATAAATCCATTAAATTTAACAAAGAAGAGAACCCATGGAGTGATCCCAGTGCTAAAGGATGATGTATTTTATCTAGGTGACCCGGGTTCAAGCACCATGTGTGCACGGTGTGTGTGCTTTATTAAAAGGGCTAAAAAAATTGAACAGATACTACCTTGTAATCACATCAACATATTCAAAAAAATAACAAAGAAGAAAACAAATCAATTTTGAAATTTAGATAACATATATTAAATAAACCAAAAACATATGGCTGTAAAAGTAATTAGATTTGTTTATTTAATAAAAATAAACATTGATCCGTAAGTTTGTTTATCGATTGATTAATGATTTATTATACCATTACAAAGAATTTATGATATTTTTTTATTGTGTTAGGAAAGAAAACTCAGATGTCTGTAAGTACATTTTGAAATCTCAAATGAATGTAATTGTAAGCTGTTTGATTGATTTCTTCTCATATATTGGCCTCAACCTATTTTTGACATGTCTGTAGCACTCAAAACGGTCCTCCTTGAATTGGGAGTAGAAACACCAACCCCCTCCACCCGAGGCGGCACCACCGGGTAAACCGAGCTTCAAGGTGATGGTTTCAGTTTGATCAGATTCAAATTAGTTTGTTCTACGACCAAATTTTACAATTAGTTCGCGTTTACTAAGGTTAAAATAAGAAGTCAGACGTTGCGTGTATTTAACTTACCCAAAGGGGCTGGAATTTTATGAACAAAAAAGCATGCAGCAATGGCAGCGTAACAAAGGCAAAGAACTATTCCTTTCATGTAATGTGAATTTCCATCCCGAGAATGAATAAATTAAGGACTATTTCATAAAACAAATAAAGTGTGGGGAAAAAAACCTGCAAAGTGAAGGCTACAACAAGGATTGTTAAGGCAAGACAAGCAGTTTCAAGAAGATTGAAATCAAGGTCCATTTGGACTCTCATTATCCATCCAACCACAACACATAAAGGAACCTGGAATTTATACATAATTAATTAGTACCGATTTCATCAAATATTATATACTTAAAGCTGCTTACTATATTGAAATGGGGTCCTTAATTTATAATATGAAAGAAGTATACTGTTTTTTTAAAATAAAGTTCTATTAATAAAAAATGTTAGATTACTCTATTGATCAATATAGAAATAACTTATAAACATCTAAAAATCTAATAATTTCACTTAAAAACTATTGTTCTTCTTACATGTTTTGAAACAAAATCATCTACAACGCTTTTAATATCAAAATTTTTCTAAAAATCGTTTTCAATTGTCATCAAAGCAAGTCTATTAACATTTTTTGAGACAAAAAACCCTAACAACCGGCAAATGGTGGTATTTTGTCTGAACCTCCGATAGTCACCTGCTTTTTCCATTATAGTAATAAATATGCTCAAAACCTCCCATGATCATAATAATATAGTAAGCATAATAGAATATATTTATACACAAATAGTTTTACCATTAACGCTACACAGTAACACATGTAACATTTAATATATGGTTAATATTTTTTAAGCATTAGAATTTCAGGGTGTGGAGAACTTTATAAAATGCAATTTTTTTCACAAATTTTTGAATTGATATTCTATACACAATAAAACCTCTATAAATTAATAATGTCGGGACTATATAATTTTATTAGTTTAAAGAGCTATTAATTAAACGATAGATTAATAATTTATTAATTTGAAGAGATTTTTTCCGATTCAATGAATCTACATTATTGGCCTTGGCTACCGCAACAAAATGGATGTATTCACTTATTGGATTACTTAGGTAAAATTGATACATGTTCAGAGGTCCAAAGTTTAGAAAAAATTGTAGCGAGTATTATTGAAAATTCTATTGATGATAAAACTGAAGATAATACAATGCTAAATAACAAACTTTCGAATAACGAAAGGAAATGCTAAATAACAAAGAACCCAAAATTTCCCTTTCCAAATACAATCCATTTTTCATTATATGTTGGATTTCTACTATCATACATAAATGATAAAAAAAAGGGATTGATAATCAATGAATGTAAAATGTTTTTGAATGCGCATTTTCTTTTAAAAAAATTATTGGATGCACAAGGTTTACATAATACTATTATAAAAAGGAAAAATTATTAAATGAGTCTGGCTCACCACGTCATCCATGGCCTCATCCAATAATAATTTTTCATTTCATTTTATTTTTCAAGGTGAATCTTCACTTCTTTCCTACATGTCATTAAATGAATGAATCTCATTGGGTGAGATAATAGATGACGTGGTGAGCCAGGACCATGTAATAATTTCTCTATAAAAAGAGTAATGAAATATAACTTTCATATTTATAAATAAAAATGCTATTTTCTGTTTTCATAAAAAAATTATTTTCCTAAATATGTTAATTATATTTGTAAATATAAAAAATATAGATTATATTTTAAAAAATGAAATATAAAAAATGGTAATTATTATGAAATCTAAGTTGGATTTTATTTGTAAATATGTTTATAACTTTCTTAAATGCTATTTTTTTGATTGAAAGAGAAAAAACAACAATCACAAGCTTCGTTAAAAAACTCATTAATCCTAATTGAAAAAAAAATACAAGTAATTGTAATTACAGAATAACCATCCAAAGAAATCGAAACCCAAAGTCTAACACATCCTTACAAGCACAAGGAAACAAACAGACCTAACTATCACCAAAGCCAAGCACCACAATTATCCAACACCAGTTGCTTGCTGCAACTCGTCCACCATCAACACGGGATCGTGGAGATCCTGCTGCACCAAAAAATCAACTCCTCTAATTGTTGTCCGCGTATCGTTGTGGCCAAACGATCCGCAACTAAATTACAAGCACGATTCACATGCCGCAAATAGACCTCCCAATCACGCCGCAGCAGTTCCTGAATAACAATAATAAGTGCATTGCGAACGCTTTGTAATGCACAAATCACCTTCTTACAGTTAGACTCCAATTCAATCCTCCTTACAGCAGTTCCTAAATGCTATTTTCATAAAGCTTTCATCGCAAAAACAATCGAAACGGTTGTGTAACTTCTATATTAATTATCAGTCGGTCTAATAAAATTTTGATGTTATGAATAAAATAAATTAAATAAAAAAATATCCTACAATAAACCTCTATAATATTTAATTTAGATTAATAGATCAATAAATAAAACATAAATAATTATATATAAAAATAATTACTTCCTTAATTCATCAAAAACAATATAATAGAATGACAACTCTAAAACGAAAAGTATATACGTACTTCCATTTTGACCGATTGGAAGAAGGTTGTTGGACGAAATTTCCTCACTTACACGTTACCTTTGATAGTTTTTTTTAATAGTTCAAAAGTGATTATAAGATTGTTATGTTTATATATATTCTTAACTCTTTGACAAAGCACATACCTTGCAGAAAAAAAATGATTGAACCTGAATCTCATAGGATAACAAATATAAACATTTATGTATAGGAAAGATTTGAAAAATATAAAATTATTTATATATAGTGTATTGTTTTCCATTTTATACAGGTTTCATGCCAAGTGAAATAAAACATAAGCAAAACTTTAAGATTTTTTTTAGCAAAGCAAAGTTTTAGGTGAAGATAAAAGAGAAGGAAATTTCTCTTTAGGTATTACATATATGCGACATTCAGATGGCTATCATGTTTGTACTAACTTGTATTATTGTGCCTAGTAAGAATTCCACATATTAAGTCTTTCCTTTCGGGGAATAGAAAGAATTTTGCAATCACCGATTTAAATATAAATCTTAATTGTTTCTCAGATAAATTCGTAAATTAAATTAATATCGTAATTAAAAAGATACATAATAATATCTAATTTAGTTTATGATGTTAGAAATTGCATAAATATTTTATAAATAAAAAATAAACTATTTAAAAGAACAACTTCAATTGTAAGAGTAGTTTCTTTCTTTAATAATATCAATGATTATATAGAAAAAGGAAAAATTCTACAACAACGTCGAACACCATTGAACACCACTAACGCTGAACACCGCTGAACACTATTAAATTGATTAATAAAGATTAAAAATTTCAAGGACTCAACATACAATTAATAATTATTTAAAATAAAATTGTAAGATTCCAATGGGATCAAACCTTGGAAGAGGTAAATATTTACATAAGTTTACCGCCGAATGTGCACCCCAAGCAGTTTTATTGTAAGATTCAATCCAAACATGTCGAAGTTGGAATCAGAGGCAACCCTCCTTATCTCAATGTTAGTTTTATTATTATTGAATTTTAGGTTAATTTTATATTCTTTTCTGTTTTTTTTCAGCATGATTTGTTCTCCCCTGTGAAGACGGATTCTTCATTCTGGACACTAGGTATTCCCCCTTCCCCTGGAGATTATTGTTCGGTTCTCGCTAGGACTAGGAAAGGAGAAATGAAGTTAGGGACTTGAAATAACGATAATGTGAGGCTTGTTTAGGATGAAGAATTATTTGTTTATGGACAATTGAGTGGTAAATTATAGTTTTTAGAGTTTGCTGTGAACAGAGGATGATATAATGCACATAACATTGCAAAAGGGTCAGACGTGGCCATCGCCTATATTAGGCCAGGGTCAGCTGGACCCCTATTCCACTCTCGAGCAGAAGCGCCTCATGCTTCAGAGGTTCCTGGAAGAGGTGAATCATGTTTTTCCATCGTGAGGCTGTTATTGCAAATTTTGTTAAACTCTTGACGTAGTTTGGGTCTGAATTCATCTTTCCTTCGATATCTTCTTGCTTAGCATGTGAGGTTAACGCCCCCCGAGATGAAGATGAATTTCATATAATCATTTACCAGAATTTTCTGATTACTAATAGTTAAAAGCATTCAGTAATCCAAGTTAAGGTCGGTTCATGTAGATTCTGGGTAACCTGTTAGATATGGGGGATAATGTAAAATCATATATGTTATGTGCATCGTGCAACAAAGCAAAATTAAATTTGTAATTGATCAAATCAAATAAGAAGATTTCATCCGTATATGTTAGTCAAATCTGTTGTGTGTTAGGTTGGTCCAGAGTTCTAATTATGCTAGTGGAAGTGGTAGTTTTAAATGTTGTTTGTTAATTACATGCATATAAAGTATACATTTCATGAGAAACTTAATTTTCATAATTGTCACTTTAGCTTAACTTGGTTCTTATGTTGTTCATGGCAACCTGAATCCACATGGTCAAACATTTGACTCTATACCTTGTTGGAATAGTATTCCAAGTTTCCAACTACTTGTAGCGGGGTTGTGGTTCAGTCCAAGGGTTTGATATTTGGGCCCTAAGTGTAGACATGGTAATTAGAGTCCGGAGATGAATTTCAGCGCTGTCGGCAAGGACAACGTCCATTCCTGTTGCAATCGCAAATCTGTACTTACCAGTCTGTTGTCACAGTTGTAATGAAAAATTGTGAGCCATTGGTGCCGGGATCAGCATTTGTAAGAGATGTTATGAAGTAATTCATCACCTACCTATTTTTAAAAGAAAAAACTAAAAAATTGTCGTAAGCTTTTTAACGAGTAAAAACAAAACCCCATTTTGAAAGCACACGCGCAAGGAAATTATTCTCTATTCTAAAAACCTATAAATAACAATGTTACTTTGTATTTTGAAATTGTCCCACTTAAAATGTCTCATTGAAAAAATCAACAACTTTTATAAAGCGCATTTCCGTTTATACCATTTTTTAGTTTCTCAATAAAACAAAATTTAACTTTTTAAAGATAAAATTATCATTTCAATTATTTTAAATCATTTTTTTTACACATTTTTACGTAAATGAAAGACGGATGGAATACGTAATAAAGGTAAGAAATCAAAACGTGTATCGGTCGGCCTCACAACTACAAAGCTATGCTTTCGACTACCTACCTGCCACTCCTCAACTACCATTCCTACGTCCGCATGAAACAAGTCAACAGCAAAGGACCAATGGGATCTTCAAATTTCAATCATACTCATCCATCTCTGCTGCTTCAAATCCAAAGTCACTCAAAAAGAGGGAAACAACCCTTGTTTTCTTTTCTTGCGGCTAACTTCATTGCTTCATCTTTAGTCTACTACTCTGTTTTTAAGTTTGAAAATGGAACATACATTGGACCATGGTCAACATGCACCTTCACCTCCTCCTCCTTCTAGCTCAGAAGTCCATGAAGATGAAGAAAGTAATGGTGGCCAACCCTTGCTTCACCAGGAGCGGCAGCAACAACAATTTTCTTCTTGGACATCTTATCATCTCAATATATCAGTAAATGATGTGGCAAGGTTTGATATGATTATGAATGATGATGTTTGGTCTTGCGTTGCTATTCTTATCACATTTTGGTTTTTTGGTTAGTTTTCTTTCTCTCTGTTCCTTTTTTACTCTACTTATATTCCTACTGTGCTTGAGAATTTGATATAAACCTTTTTGGCCCCTTCAGCATCTATGGCTCTGATTCTGGGTTCTTATGGATCTGTGAATTTACAAATGGGTCCAAATTCCTCGCGCCTTTTACAATCTAATTCTTTCTTTGTTCAGTCTATTCAGGTGAATATTGCTTCATATCCCATTCGTTCTCTACTTTTCTTATGTACTTGCTTGCTTCCTATGTTATCCAGATTCTTCTTGCCCGGCATATCCAAATACATGCCGGGCAAGAACTCATAACTTGCTTCTGCTAGTGGCATTACTCTGGAGTAATCTTGATTAATCTGCTTACAGTTTGAAGAATTGGATAAGCAAAAACCTGGGTTAATGGTGTATGGATTTAACAGACCACCTCCTCTAGATGTTGTAATCTCCTGGACTGAAACACATGGCATATTTATACCTGCAAATTCCCATAAGGTAAAATGGTTTCTCAATATTTGTTAGCACTTTAAAATCCTTAAATTTCTTTTTATCCCCTTCCTTTCATACTTTCAACTGTCAAGTCATGATTTTACATGCAAAGTTTAGAGTTTTATTTACTTTCCAGGAGTGGCTGTTCTTCTTAAACAAAGGGTCTCAAGTGAATATTTCATACACTATAAGATCCTCCAGTTCCTTGCCTTTATCACTTGTCATTGCCCAAGGTTAAACTTTCTGCTTCACTCAAGTTAATTTGGTGGTGATACAAATATTTAAATAAACACGACAAGTTTAGTACAAATATTGGTGTAATTTTCTATAAAACATATTGAAGGTATTGAAAGCCTTGGTGTGTGGGTAGAGGATCCATCATATCCTAATACAAGTTTGTCATGGAATATAATAAATGGTAAGATTTTTAATACGACAGAAAGTTCATGAATATTTCCCTGAAATGCATTAGAATAGACCTCATAATGCCAGACTTCCATGAACTTTAACTTAATTTGCAGGAACTGGTGAGATCCAACAGGAAGTTCCCAAGTCTTGTAATTATTATGTTGCTGTTGGAAATTTCAATTCTGAGGAAGTCCAGGCAAGTGCTCAATCAAAATCATCCCATTCTTACATCAATTGATCTACAATTAGATTTGTTCCCACAGAACCATACACTTGAAATTCTCATATCTTGCATGAACTGTTGTATGATTCAGATACAGTTGAAGTTGTCAGTGAAGGCTCTCATTTATGACACAAGTCGAGCATATTACAGATGTTCTTTTGGAGATGATTTGTGTGATTTGGAGCTTTATTTTCTACATGACAATGTTGCTGTCTTGTCTTCACCTGCTCGTGAAGAGGTAAAAAGAACATGATTGTCAATTTTCATGTGTTAATCGGGAAGAACCTTTGATCCTGGTGAAACCATGGCAGCTGCATGTTGGCTGTTTCAGACACTTGATTTTTTGTGTTCTTTCAGGAAAATCTTAATGGCATCTGGTATGTTAGAGTATCTTATGGACCTCGATGGATTACATATTTTGTTGGATCAGGTTTCTCCATTTCCCTAACGTAAAATGTGCATTGTTTGGACTTTGGACCAACTTACGTATTAACCTGTATTCAATCCATTTTTACATTTACCACTTTTGCTATGCTGTAGGTGTGATGACCATCCTAATACTATTAGCCTTCAAGTTATGGAAAATGAACCAGAGCAGAGACGAACCAATATTCCATACCGGAGAACCGGGATCGGAACGAGCACCGTTGCTCCCAGAGAAAGATGATGATATCACAAGCTGGGGTTCGTCTTACGATTCCATATCCAACGACGACAACAAGGAAGATCTGGAAACACGGGAGCAGGCAACCACTAGTCTTGAAGGAAGCAAGAATAAACCTCAGGGTGCTTGTGTCGTTTGCTTCGATTCGCCCAGAGATTGTTTCTTTCTTCCATGTGGACATTGTACTACATGTTTTATGTGTGGAACAAGGTTGGGTGACTCATTAATTTTTACAAACTAGTGGGGAATTTAGGTTTGTAATGAAATTGATTAATTTATGTATGCAGGATTGCAGAAGATGCAGGTAGTTGCCCAATATGTCGGAGGAAGATGAAGAAAGTTCGGAAGGTGTTTACAGTTTAAGGCTTAAGGCATCCCATTTGAGTATGCCCCATTGAGAATTGCAGAAGTAATTTGGAACCAAAATGTGCTTCGACCCAGACTCACGATTGAATTGAATATGTATTGGCACTTAAAGACACTTCTCTAACATAAGTGTTCAGGTTCAGAGCACATAAGCGATTAAACTTCAGATCGCTATTTTGGATTGAATATTTGAAAAAAAATCAAATATTCAATATTTTTAAAACTAATCATATAAAACAATATTTAATTTTTTAAAATCGATTATAAATCGTTATTTTACCAATCTTTTAATTTTTTGAATTAAATCTAAACCGTTATTTTATCAATTCAGAATTTTAAATATTCATTTTTTTTTTAAATCGAATAAGATCCTAAAACACACGATCTTAATAGAGACAGCATATAGAAATTCCAAATATTCCTTTGACCAAACAAAGTGATGCACTAGATTCAGACACAAAAAACGTGCCCATGTTAACGTACATTCACATTGCTATTGGATTTCCAGTTGTAATTTTTGTCTTCTTTCGGCTGATCACTTTAATAATGGCTTTCGATTCTCATAAATCCAAAGGGTTGGTTTGGCTTTAAAGAACGGAGTTAGTTTTTATTTTTATTTTTTAAAAATAAATAAATAAAAATGTGTTTGGTAATAAAATTAAAAAATATTTTTAAAAAAATTTAAATAAAAATAAGTAAAATTTTGAAAGTATACAAAAAGATAGATTTAATTTTGATTCAAAATATTTTAGAAAATGGAAAAAAAAAAAATAATCCATTTTTTTAATTATAATAAATTTTAACAATTTTCTAATAAAAAAATTTTTAAAATTTTAGTTTGTTTACTCATATTTTATTTATTTATTTATTATAATATTTCTAACTATATTTTATTTCAATTAGTTAATAATTATTTTTTATTTATATTTTGAAAAGCAAGATACCAAACACATTTTTATTATTTTTATTTTTAAAAATAATTTTTTTTAACTATTAAAATATTTTTTAATTTTCAAAAAGATTTAAAAATAAAATTCCTTTTTAAAACCAAATAAAATCTTACTTTAGAACCAAACTAACAAATTAACAACAACAATAATAATTGTACGACAGTAAATAATATGTTTTAATTATTGTGGCGTTTTATTGGAAAATTAATAGTATAAAAAAATCAAGATCTAATGGATGAATCAAAACTACTCATTCGAACTCAAAAGGTCTACGATAAATCTCTATAATTTAATGAAGTAATAAAAAATTATTAACAAATTAGTTTTATGCTGATTTTTTTTATAAATAATTAAAATTTAATTACAAATTTCATTCATAGTAAAACCGTGTAGTTATATTTATTTATTTTCATTGATTGAACCAATAATTAAAAATTCCATCCATTTAACTCGAAAATATATATTCCTTGCTGTAAATCTATAAAATCTTAAGATATTGTTAAAATTCACTTAAGTGTTGACTTTATTTTATGAGAAATTTGCTGGCATGCATAAAAGCTGTAATCTCTTAGCAATTTAATTAGTCAATAACATCCCTTCAAAAAAAATAGTCAATAATGCAAATACTTAACTATGCAAATTAAATAAAAAAATATTTGTCAATTTAACAAAAATAACTATAGATTAAATGTTTTCAAATAATAATTGAATATTTTTAAATATAAACCTGAAACTTAATTAAATGTTTTAAAATAATAATTGAATATTTTATATATAAACCATTGGTTGAATTCGTAATCAAATGTTTTTAATCGTTAATTACTCATTAATCAAATATTAAAATTTAATAATTAGGATGAACAACGTGGCGTCCACGTGATGGTACAACATAACAAATCACTTTGTGGGATGCAAATTGCAACCATTGAATTTGAGTTATTTTTTTAATCATTTTCATAACAATCAACTCTTCATCTTTACACGATGCCACGTCTACCTAACTTTTACACATCTATTTTCAGAATTAAATAATTAAAATACAACATTTTTGTGATGGAGGGAGAGTAATGCCTGTCCAATAATACAAAAAAATTTTTTTATTTTTGGTGATTTCCATAATGAACCATAAAAGTATTTTTATCTACTAAAAAAATCAAACTCACATTTTTATATAAATTATAGATAAAAAATAATTAAAATCAATCATTAAAATTTATACAATCATAATTGTCATATATATTTGAATCTAAACTAAAAGAACCATAGTAAATTTAAATATGTCTTTTATAAAATTTAAAATTTAAATCTCAAACCCTTGCACCTTAAAAATCTAAACTTCAAACCTTAAATTTTAAAAATAAACCTTAAATTCTATACCCTACACATTAAACCCTTAAACTCTAAGCCCTAATCTAAAACCCTAAACTCTAAAATTAAAAAATTTATATAAACTAAAAAAAAAATTTGTAAAATTTAAAGTTTGTTATAAAAAATTTTAGTTTATCTAAACTAAAAGAACCATTTTTTAGTTTTTGTGGTTATGATGGATTTAAATTTTAGACTTAAAAAGAAGGTTTATTAATTTCAAATACTATTAACTTAATACCTCGTTAATTAAATTCAAAAATAAATAAATTAATTTTAAAATAGTAAAATAAATTTGGAAGGGTATTTGCACCCCATTTTAAAATTTTTTCATTTTAAACTTTAAAAAAATTAAAACTGTAAATGAATAAAAATGAAAATATGCATTTCTATTTGAAAAAAAAAATTATTTTGATCCTTATACTTGAATTCTTGGATCTGCTATTGATGCAAAATATGGTTTATTTTGTATTTAATACTTTTGGAAGGACTTAATCCACACGATTTCCACTCGGCACTCTTTAAAAGTAAATCGAATTTTAACGGTGATTAGTTTTTTTAATTAATTTGATTAGTGATTGTTACTCGGTTCAATATTTTAACCAAATTAACAGAAGAAACACACCTTGCATTTCCAATATAAAAATATTAGAAACAACCAAAGGGAACTGAAAAACTAGATTAACCCAAATCCTTGCAAATACCCCAGACAGCCAAAGATTCGATAAGTTCAAAGTTCAAGCCATTTCAATCAACAGTCATTTGTTTCATTTTTATCAAGGGGACTTACAGGATGTTCGGGTGCTTTACTAGGAAGTTCCAAGTCATTGAGGCGGCACCACCGCCGGATGTTAAAGCTGCATTCGACAAGTACGCTGAAGGCGGGAATCAAATCACGGCGGATCAGTTGCGTAGGTTCTTGGTGGAAGTGCAGGGGGAAAGCGGTGCGACGATCGCCGATGCGGAGGAGGTTGTGCAGCAGGTTCTACAGAAACGACATCATATGGCGAAATTCAGAAGACACGCGTTGACTCTCGATGATTTCTATCAATACTTGTTTTCTGCAGATCTAAATCCGCCAATCGATACGAAGGTGACCTGTTTATTTTTCGATCATTTTTATTGTTTCTACAATGCTCTGTTTTTTCTTTTGGTTCTAAGAACTCTTAATCATTATCATTAATGGGATCTTATTAGCTTGTTGAAGATTTGATTTTTGAAGCTGTTGTAGGCATATCAAATTTATTTTTTTATGTTTCTTGTTTGTAAAAGCTGTTCCCTTAATGCAAAGTGAAGAGATTTTTGAAGTTTTGATCCAATAAGTTGTACCATTTTACAATTTAGACAAAAAATTGAGGAATGTTCATCATCTTTTATCCTGCTTTATTATTGCTTGCACCTTTTTGTGTATGAATGTGTGTGGATTATGTGAGCCTTTTTTTTTTGACAATTAGTACAAAATTTGAATTCAGGTCCACCATGACATGACAGCTCCCTTGTCTCATTATTTCATATTCACCGGACACAATTCATATTTGACTGGAAATCAGCTCAGCAGTGATTGTAGCGATGTCCCAATCATAAAGGCACTGAAGAGAGGTGTAAGAGTGGTGGAGCTTGATCTATGGCCAAACTCCACAAAAGATGATGTGCATGTTCTACATGGAAGGTAAATTACTTTTAATTTCTTTGTTTTTGGATTGTGATGCAGAACTCTACTTGGTATAATATTTTCCAATTTGGGGATGTCTAGATACAACCATACTAGCTTTCCTTCTCTTGGTATATTATTTATGAGGTGAAAATGCATGTTCTACTTCTTCAAAAGTCATTGAATTTTCTGTTTATGATTATAGGACTTTGACAGCTCCGGTGGAACTCATTAAATGTTTAAATCCTTTAAAGAACATGCTTTTAGTGCATCCGAATATCCTGTTATAATTACTCTTGAAGACCACCTGACTCCAAAGCTTCAGGCCAAAGTTGCTGAGGTACTTGATACCTTATAAAATTCTTTATCTTGCACCTCCCAGTTATGCTTGGAAATGGAATCACTTTTGGTTGATGGGAAAAAATAATTTCATTGTAGATGGTTACTCAAACATTTGGAAAAATGCTGTTTTGCCCTGAAACTAAATGTTTAAAAGAATTCCCTTCACCAGAGGATCTGAAGAATCGGATCATTATTTCAACCAAACCTCCCAAAGAGTACCTGGAAGCACAGACTAACAAGGACAGAGAAAAGGAAAAGGAAAAGGATTCAGATGATGATGGTTGGGGAAAAGAACCAGCAGAGCTTACTGCCAATCAAGAAGATGACAAGGTATGCTTTGATATGAGTTGAATTATACATTGGTTTCATTTCAACCTAGTACTTATCTTTTATTACGATTACGAGGAATCGTCTACATGCGCACCTAGATAGCTCCATCATCTTTGAATACTTACTAACAATGTAGTTTCCTGTATGGTTGCAGACTGATAGTGATGCAAGTGAGAACAATCATGATGATGAAGATACAGATGCATCAGAACCAGAGATGAACTCTTCAAAGGCCCCTGGTTACAAGAGTCTGATTGCCATTCATGCTGGGAAACCCAAGGGTGGGTTGAAAAATGCACTAAAAGTTGAACCTGATAAAGTTAGGCGCCTTAGTCTGAGTGAGCAGGCTCTTGAAAAAGTTACAGTGTCATATGGGACAGATGTTGTGAGGTAATTATTTGCATTAGTTTTAAACCAGAGTCATTCCTTGTTTGATGTGGTGAATATGTAAAAATGTAATTGATTTTTCTGCTTTATTATTAACTTTTTATTAAATCATCAATATCAATGTATTTAGATTTACCCAGAAGAATTTCCTGAGAATATATCCAAAGGGTACTCGGTTTAACTCCTCAAACTATAAGCCACAGATTGGTTGGATGCATGGTGCTCAAATGATTGCCTTTAACATGCAGGTTTTGTTTCTCTACTTGTCTCAGTTGCCCTATTCTTCAATGTTGTTTATTCTTCTTGATTGGAATGCAAAGTTTGTTGTTATGATCCAAATATTTATAAATCCAACTAAAAAAGGTTGTGGTCTAATTGCAGGGATATGGTAGATCTCTTTGGCAGATGCATGGGATGTTTAGAGCTAATGGAGGATGTGGTTATGTGAAAAAACCAGATTTTTTGATGAATGTCGATGCGAACGGACAGGTTTTTGATCCACGAGCTAAATTACCAGTCAAGAAAATATTAAGGGTAAACATTATTCTGTTTAACAGATTTTCATCCTTCTCATCACCCTTTTATTGAATCCTCTATCGTCTACCTGGCAGGTGAGAGTCTACATGGGAGATGGATGGAACTTGGATTTTAAGAAAACACACTTTGACACCTATTCGCCACCTGATTTCTATACAAGGGTAAGACGATTTGCACCGTAGCCGGAGATGCAAATGGTTTATATATTTGCATCAGTACCCCGCTTCTTGAAATTAATGATGAATTTTTAATGCAGGTTGGCATAACAGGAGTGCCAGCTGATGAGACAAAAGAAGACAACTGGAAACCCGTTTGGGATGAAGAATTTATATTCCCATTGACTGTTCCGGAACTGGCTTTGCTCCGAGTTGAGGTCCATGAATATGACATGTCCGAGAAGGATGATTTCGCCGGTCAAAGAAAAAACTTTAGGCCTTTGAGTTTTGGGATGAAGAATTTATATTCCCATAGTTTTGGCTTTGATTGTTGTTATATTCCCAAACCCTTTAGGCCTTTGAGTTTTGGGGTCCCTGATGAGTCTAGCTGCACTCTCAAAAAAAAAGACCCAATATAGGGATTTATCAAACACTACGATATTCGGAGGAAAACAACAGTGAAATTGAGCGAAGAAGATTCAGTACCTTCTTTAACAACACCAAACGGTGAAAATAGAGTCTTGAGCTCTTGATGGTTTGTGAAAAATGACAATTCTGCGACCAAATCTATAAATTAATTCCTTAAGAATAATAAAACAATAAGAAAACCATATAAATCTGCAGAGGAGAAGTGAGTAACTGCTAACAAAGAGCTGAGTCCCCAATCTCTTAGCCATCTGGAAGAGAAAGAACCTGTCGTCAAAACTGACCCTAAAGTTTATGTTCAAAAACTGACCCTAAAGTAGGTACTTATTGTTGCTGATTTATCATTGCTGCCCCCAAAACGACGCCGTCCGTTGCTCCCATAAACCTTGGGCCTCTTTAACTTTGGTTATCTACTTCTGAAGAACCATTGGCTAGTTGGACTTGGGCTAACGCCGGACAATTTTTTATATTTCTGTTTAACATAATTTTTTTTTGTAAAGAGAGAGATAAAAGGAAGGAAAATACTTTGATACACAAGTTTACACAAGTCTTTTAATTTTAGGATTTAAAGATTTAAGTTTTGGTTTAGAGTTTAGATTATAGGGCATAAAATTTAAGATTTATGGTTAGAATTTAGAGTTTAGGGTTTAGAGTTTAAGATTTAAGTTTTAGGTCTAGGGATTTAAATTTTAGATTTTATAGCTTAAATATAAAGATTTGTGTAATTTTTTTTACACAACTTGTGTATCAAAATATAACCAATGGAATGTCCTAAATCAAATTCATGATCTAATGCCAATCAATATTAAAGTAACATTCATGTTAATTTATCACGGGCTCTATTAACTGCAACACATAATTTTTCGAAAAACTTAAGTAAGTCATGGTAAGAGAAAGATCAAGAGAGTACACTCTTGAAAATTTTAAATTCCTATATATTTTAGAATTTTTAATATTTTTTATATTGATGATCTAATCTTGAACCTATATTTTTAAAATTCATATAATTTTACTAAGTAAAAAAGTTTGCACTCTCTAACATAAAATGATGTGCATGTCCCCGATTATGGTGTAAATTGGAGCTGTAGTAGTTTTTTTTACTATGATGCATGGCAATGGGATTTACTTGAGATTTGGGGTTTATTTTTTCCAATATAATTATCGATTTCTAATTCACTAGTTGATTAATTTAGATCAAACATTGTAAATATTCATTATGGGAATGATTCTACGAACCCTATTTACTTCATTCACAATTCAAGATTCAAATATCTAATATTGTTTAAAAAATTTAATATCTCACTTCACTGTACTAACTGATAATAAAAAATCTTTAAATAATTTTTTTGACAAATTTTAATTTTAATCCTAAATCTATCTAGAGGGGAGGGGAAGGAGACTCTAGGGGAAAGAATGAGAAAACCCATGACCTAAGAAAATATAAGAGAATAAAGATGAGCAGCTTGACCAATGAGCTAAATATACTTGTCCAAAACCTTTAAACAATTTTATTATAACCATTTCGTATATATATAGTTATTATCCATTTATTTTATACTACTTATACTTTTTTTCCACTTATAAAATAAGAAAATATTATATATTTAAACATTTTTAAGTTCACGTCCTTTTGTACGTTATGCTAAAATTGAAAGGATTTTTTTTTTTTGTTGGAAATTTATCGAAAGTAATAATAAATGGATGATATCAAACATGTCCATCAACCCACCCAATTCATGTCGTCTATACCATAATATAAACATAAAAATACAAAAAAAAAGAGGGTACGTACCCGAAATTTTCGCAAAATAATGTGGTATACTTGATGCATACATAGTACTTAGAATATTATCCTGTTGAACATATGAGAAAATAATTGCACGAGATTTTATGGTTTGAAAAGGAAAAGTGATGCGTTTCAACTTTGCTCTGGCATATTGTTTGGAAGAGTCTCTTTGGTATTGATGCTTCGTTGGCAATGTTCTTGTAATAATTCAGCACTGTAGTAATATTTATGCTATTGCTACTTGTCCTTTTGTTTCCCATAGCATACGTCTCAAATCAAATAATTTTTTTGATAAACCAAAAAGAAAAAAGCAGCAAAAAATTTGTATAATGGGACTTAGATTGGTGCAGTGATTCGTGCACTCCGATGTATGGTACGAAATTTGGTACATTTACACCGAGGACACTCGCTACATTCACAAAAATTTTCTGTTTTGACACATCTCCAAAGACACAGCAGCGAATTTAAAAAAAATATAATTGGTAGGACTAATATATAAAACAAAAATTATCTAATATAACACATATACATTTTTAACTTTTAACTTTTAAATTTCATTCTTCAATAATTTTGAACTTTTTTACTATCGATATTTTTATTTAAGTAAAATTGAAGTATTTTTTAAAATATATTTTAATTTTTTTATCTATGGCTTAATTTATTTGTCGAAAAAATAAATCATAAAATGTAAACTTAAGTTTATTTATTTAAATATTAACTTCTTCCGTAAATTTCAACTAAAACAATTAAAAAATATATTATATTTTTTATCCTCTTTTAAGTTATCTTTTTTTAAAAGACAATTGAGACGAGTATTAGATTTTTACTAAAACATTTATATTTATATTTTAATTCTATTTTATCGTTTGTATTTTATCATCTATATATATTAGAGTAAAACTCCAACTATGCTTAAAAATTCAGTTTTTAACAAAAACAAATATTTTATCATATAATAGCAATATATATATATTTAAATTTTTTATTTAAAAAATATATTACTTGTAAAATATAACGAAAATATTATTAATATATAATATTTAATTAATTACAATTTCAGCTTTTTAGAGTTATCGTTAATTTTACAGAATTTTTTTTTTTTTTTGTATTTTATATCTTTCAATTTGTTTGAGTTTTATTTTTTGAATATTTTTTTAAATATTTATTTTTTGAACTTAAATAAAAACCAAATCATACTTCTACGATAGGCCATTTTTTTCATATTTACCCAAAATTCAATATATCTAATTATATATAAAATGAAAATAATTATATAATATACATATTTTTTTCATAGGGCAGGCCATGGCCTATATAGGCCCAGGCCTGGATCCACCCCTGCAAAGGCATATTCATGTCCCCTAGACTGAATGCTTTCACCTTTAACCACAAAAATATTACCCTTAATTCTTATGTCACTCGTAAAATATAAGATTATTACTTCTCTGCCTCGAAAATTTTAAAACTATCCACAACATGTGTATATATATAAATCTCCTAAACTATCAATAATATGTGCACATTTTATTACACCGTCTATTCATCGTTAGTTTTGAGTCATTTTAATAATCTATTATCTTATGATTTATTTATTTTTTTATCAGTACATCTTTTATGATTTATTGTTTTAGATATTAATAATACATATTATCAGTTGATTAAAAACAGACCATATTATATATATATATATACACACACTTAACTAATACTCATTAGTTAAAAAATGTACAGATAAATTTAAAATAATGTCACATGTCCTTATAATAGATTAAAAATATTCATGACAAATATAGTTATTTTATTTCACTGACAGTGGACAGAGTAATTATTTTATGTGTGTATATATATCCTTGAGGTCCTTGATTATTTTTCTTTTAAATCTTGAAAAGAAATTTGTTCATAAATCTTGAAAATGTTAAGGTTATAGCTTTGAGTTTAATTGTACGGTTTGATTGTAATTTAAGTGAGATGGTATGGGTGATAATGAAGACCATACACACGTAAATATATACACACTTATTCAATACCCAAAACAATGTCACGTGTCTTTATAATAAATTACAAATATTAATGACAAATATAGGTATTTTATTTCACTAATCGTGGACAGAGTAATTATTTTATGTGTATATTTATATATACATTAAAAGTAATCTATTTAAAAAAAAAAAAAAAAAATTGAAAAAAAACGGTAAAAATAAATTATTGAAAGTTTTAAGATCATAAGCTTTGAGTTTGTTTTGTGTTGGTTATTATAGGGGTTTTTTTATTGTCTTTTATAAAAATTTGTAAATGGTATTTGATTAACACGAGTTTCGAGCCCAAAAATACATAGTTAAAATTTTCAATTAATATTTTTTTAAAATTATGAGTTCAAATAAAATTTCTTCTTCCCGTAAAAATTGTTCAAAAAGTTGGTATTGGTACGTGGATCCTGTCCACACGTCTATCCTTATTCCTTACTTTAGTATGCGCGTGTGGCATTGTAAATGTAGCCGCGACTAATTAAATATTGTCCATTGATTTTATCCAAAGGGGTTATCATCTTTTTCTCAAAAGAAAAAAAAAAAGTTGATTCGATTACTTACTGACGAGTAATGCAGCAAACTGGAATCGATTCTTTTTCCTAATTCACTTGTTTTAAAATTCATTCCCTCTTTTTCCTTGTTTATTTCTTATTACTGTGTGAAACTGAAACGGATAATCCACAAGGCATCTTCCCACTCACAACAACATAGACCAACAACGCAAGCTTTATCTCAAACAAAATTAAACAAATCAAAAGCAAATTTTACGATCAAAATGCCAAAAAAAAGTTTTTAATTTGTTTTAATTCATCCACGACTATCACAGATTATTCTTCTGCTTCCATTTTTTTTCCTTTCAATTTTGCATGTGAGAATGAAATCCAACTTCCGGGCATCTCTCATGGAACTAAAACAAACAAGGCGGGATTTTGTTGAACAGATATGATATATAAAGAGTATAGGCAAACATATCACCTGTCAAAATCATCCATAACATTCCAACCAAGTGGAAACAACTCGAAAGGAAAGTGAAGATTGTCATCATCAGCACTTTGAAGTTTTTTGTTCTTTTGATCTGATTGAATGGGCTACATGGGAGATTATAGTATGTGCATTTGTTTCCCCAAGAAATTTGGGGTCACTGAAGTAGGGCCTCCGGCTGATGTGAAGGATGTTTTCATGGCGTACGCCGCCGGAGGAGGTTCCTGCATGACGGTGGAGCAGCTGAGGCGGTTCTTAGTGGAGGTTCAAGGTGACGTTGAAGCTTCAATGGAAGATGCTGAGAGGGTTATGGAGCAAGTGCTTAAAAGGAGGCATAACAGTGGGAAAGTTTACAAACCTGGGTTTAAGTCTTGAAGATTTCCACTTTTACTTATTCTCTGTGGATCTCAACCCTCCTCTCCTCAATCAGGTATAAACCCTTTGCTGCTTATTTCCTGGAAAAGTTAGACATGAGATGTTTGTTTGGAAAGAAAATCTAAACTACATTTCCAAGGTTCTGACATTGAACAAATTCCATTCAGGTTCATCAAGACATGACAGCTCCACTCTCCCATTACTTCATATACACTGGTCACAATTCATATTTGACTGGAAACCAAATCAGCAGTGATTGCAGCGATGTTCCAATCATAAAGGCTCTAAAGAGAGGTTTAAGAGTAGTGGAGCTTGATTTATGGCCAAATTCTACAAAGGATGATGTTCTTGTTCTTCATGGATGGTAAGCATTTCTCAGTTCAGAACAAAACTTTGTCAATTAATTTCAGGGTTCTTGTTTTTGAAATGTGTATTTGTTGTGAAATGTAGGACTCTGACTACTCCAGTAGAGTTGATTAAATGTTTGAGATCCATCAAAGAGCATGCTTTTTCTTGCATCTCCATACCCTGTGATCATTACTTTTGAAGATCACCTTACCCCGGATCTTCAAGCTAAAGTTGCTCAGGTCTTTCATTGTTTTCTCTTTGGAATTCTAAAACCTATATTATCTTTCCAGGAAAATTATACATTTTTTTCTAATTAATTCTTCGTTTGCATCTGTAGATGGTGATGCAAACATTTGGGAACATGTTTTTTTATCCTGAATCTGATTGTGTGAAAAAATTTCCTTCCCCTGAAGAACTGAAACATCGAATTGTCATATCGACGAAACCTCCTAAAGAATACCTTGAAGATAAGGGTTTATCAAACAGAAGAAACAACTCTCAGAAAGACAAAGATTCTGATGAAGAAACATGGGGAGAATGTCACCAGACCTCACATATGATGATGATAAGGTCAGACGAAAAAAGGGCAAAGACAAAAGGCTTTATCTTTTCTTCATATTTCTGACTAGATTTCTCATTTTTAAAACCTTTTTGCCCTGGTCTATTTGCAGAGTGACTGTGATACAAGTGAACAAAGTCAATGTGATGGCGACAATGAAGCATGTGACCGGCTATTGCGGCCGCCGGGAGCCCCGGCTTACAAGAGTCTAATCTCCATTCCAGCTGGAAAGCCTAAGGGAAAGCTGAGGGAGAAACTAAAAGTTGAGAATGATAAAGTTATACGCCTAAGTTTGGGTGAATTAAAGTTTGAAAAGGCAATATCTTACCATGGAATGGAAGTTGTAAGGTAAACAGCAATTGTAACAACTTCAATGTTACATTGTTGAGTGATATGTTTCTAATCTAATCTAATCCTGGGAATCAATGGTGTTTTAGGTTCACTCAAAGGAACATTTTGAGGGTATATCCCAAGGCTACTCGAGTTAACTCCTCGAACTACAATCCTTTAATTAGTTGGATGCATGGGGCTCAAATGGTTGCATTAAACATGCAGGTCCGATTTTGTGTTTTCAAAACAATCTGATAGGTTGTCTGTTAGTAATGTTTCTTAAGCAGGTTTTCATGGCTTGATTGCAGGGATATGGAAAGCCTTTATGGTTGATGCATGGGATGTTTAGATCCAATGGAGGGTGTGGGTATGTGAAAAAGCCAGACTTTTTGATGAATGTGGGTCCAAATGACCAGGTTTTTGATGCTAAAGCAAAGCTGCCAGTGAAGAAAATCTTAAAAGTGAGAACCAATGGAGTTTTATAAAAAAAAACCAAAATTTGATTCCTCAGCACCATTGCTGTCATATTTATTTCTCTAATTTGCCTTCCCATGTTACTCAACAGGTAAAAGTACACATGGGAGATGGATGGCACTTAGATTTCAAACAAAGGCACCTCAATCTTTGGTCTCCACCAGAATTCTATACTAGGGTAAGCATTACTTTTTTTTTTTCATTATTATAGTACCTCAATCAATCATCCAATAGCAAGAATTTTTCAAGTAATTCCATCTTGAAACAGGTCGGAATAGCAGGAGTTGCAGCAGATAAGGTAATGAAGAAAACAAAGAAAAGAAAGGGCAATTGGACCCCAGTGTGGGATGAAGAGTTCACATTCCAATTGACTGTACCGGAAATAGCTTTACTTCGAGTTGAAATTCATGAATACAGCATGTCCGACAAAGATTATTTCGCCGGCCAAACATGTCTGCAGGTGTCCGAATTAAGACCGGGCTTCAGGACTGTGCCTCTGTTTAACCGCAAAGGAGAGCAGTACACTTCACTTAGGCTTCTACTACGATTTGAGTTTGCCGAAGTAGATATTTAGTCTTTACAAAATACAATACCTTCCCAAAGTTGGTGATATATGTTCATGCAAATGCAATATATAGTCACAACACATCTATACTAATCTTCCAAAAACAAAAATCCATCCAAAGTTGGCAATACATGTTTATCAAAAACGTATGTGATGTTAAAAAAAACTAGAATTCAGAATTCGAAACTGAAATAACTTAATATATCAGACTAAAGATTGATACAGTCAACCAAAGCTGTCAAAACGAAGACTTTTAGTCAATCCATCTTATTCTCAACCAAGATTACTACACTAAAAGTTTTCCCTTAGGACCAAGCATATGCTAATGTTTTTGTTAATAAAAAAGCAACAATTAGTTGCTAATAAAAGTAGTATACTATGTTTTATTGACAGAACAGATACCTGTCAGTATACTTTGTTTCTTTTCTTTCTTCTAATTAATCAAAACTTTCCAGCTCAATAATCCATAAATCATGGATTCTCCCAATAAAATAACCATGAGAAATTCTTCACCTTGCTTTGTTAGAGAATAACAAAACCTGGGTTCCAAAGCAATTTTATTGCTTTAGCTCTGAGCCTATGAGTAAAAGATGCGGATCCCCCACTTCATTCTTTGCTCTTTCTTTGACCCTTTAAATTTTACCGTTTTGAATCCAAGGACAAGCAATCTCTTACCTTGGCAATTGGCATGAAGAAAACGTGATAAATAAGTCATTTCTATTCCAAATGAATGAGCTGATACATAATGGAATATGAACTGTTTCAGCTTCCTTACAGTGATTGCTTCAGCACATATTCTCACTTTATTAAAACGCCATTCCTGTCTTTCCATCTTCATACATATAATATATATATATATATAAACACAGAAAACTAGTGTAGTGTGAAAGAGGAAGAAACTCATCATCAAAGCTGAGAATTCGATCTGTGTGAAAAGCGAGATGCCGAGGCAGAATTTCAAGGTTTGTTGGTGTTGGAGGAGAATATTCAAGACAAGGGTAGTCGAGCCACCTCGAGATGTTGCGAGTGCATTCCATCATTTCGCACTGAACGGAACAATGACTGTGGATGATCTTCTCAAGTTTCTGATCGAACATCAAGGTGAAAAGAATGCTACCAAAGAGGATGCTCAGGCCATTTTCGATAGTCTCAAGCATCTCAATATCTTCCATAGGAGAGGCCTCCATTTAGAAGCCTTCTTTAGATATCTCTTTGGTGACATTAACCTTGCTCACCCTACATCTTCAAAGGTAATTATGGTTTACTTTTTTTTTTAATATGAGCAGACGAACGGTCCGGATCGATACTCCAAACCCGTAATTGAATTGACATTCATGCCTTAGTTCATATTATAACAGTATCCATATAATGCCTCAATTGAAGTATTTCAAACCCTCCTTCATTGAATGATCTCCCATGGTTTTGATTTAGGTGCACCATGACATGAATGCGCCATTGTCTCATTATTTCTTATTCACTGGCCATAACTCATACTTGACTGGGAACCAAATAAGCAGTTCCAGCAGCGTAGAACCGATTAAAGATGCTCTGCTTAGAGGTGTAAGAGTGATTGAATTTGATCTATGGCCAAATTCCAAGGGAAACGATGTCGAAGTTGGCCACGGCGGGTATGAATTTATTATGTTTAAAATCAGACTGTTCTAAACTTTAGATTGTTGAATTCAATAAAACTTGCAGGACTCTCTCTTCTCCTGTGGACCTCCAAAAATGTCTGCAAGCAATTAAGGAGAATGCATTTCTTGCTTCAGAATATCCTGTTGTGATCACTTTTGAAGACCACTTGAATGCAAATCTTCAGAAAATGGTGGCTAAGGTGAGGTTATAGCCTTATACTGATGGTAGTAACATGGAATTTTACCTATACTGAGCTTGAAACGGTGCCTCTTCTTGTTTTTTCTAATAATTTTGATTTTCTTTAGATGGTCATAGACACTTTCGGAGATACGCTATACCGGACTGAAGCAGAAAATGTTGAGCAATTTCCTTCACCGGAATCATTGAAGAAAAGGGTTCTGATTTCCACCAAACCCCCTAAAGAGTACCTGGAAGGAAATGTAGAAGTTTCAGAAAGTGAGATGGGAACAGTAAGAAATGAATGTCAAACAAGTAGATACAGATTATGTTTCAATGATCAAATGTTGAGAATAATTGCTTTGCCTATTTGTCATTTATGATTCAGAAGCGTCTGTCGATTTAGAGCATGTTCCGGATGAAGACGAAGAGAAGGCTGTACCCCAATACAGGCAACTAATTGCCATTCATGCAGGGAAGCTCAAAGGTGGATTAGATAACTGGCTGAGTGATGATCCTAAGAAAGTCCGACGGCTTAGCTTGAGTGAACAAGAGCTCGAAAATGCCACTAAAACTCATGGAACTAAGATTGTTAGGTATAGCAGTTACTTTGTAGTTCATGAATAAACAACTACTTGTACAAGAGTATTGGTAATTTTTTGCATGTTGACTAGTAGAGTGCACATAATCACTGATGATCAACATTTTAGTTATCAAATTTATTGCAATGTTTCTCCAGGTTTACTCAACGAAATTTGCTGAGGGTGTTTCCCAAAGGCACACGGTTCGACTCTTCAAATTACAATCCGTTTGTCGGATGGATGCATGGAGCTCAAATGGTTGCATTTAACATGCAGGTAAAGACCTTTTCAGGGCGAATATATTGGCCTTCATTAGTATTACTTCATAGCTTTTTCTGGTTTGATTCATTCATTGAGAGAAAATAAAATATTGATTTTGATTCTTTCATTAGCTTTGCATTACTCGAACAATGTTATATGTTCGAATTGTTCTTATCCTGGTTTCTCTTCTGACAGGGGCACGGAAAGCACCTATGGATAATGCATGGAATGTTTAAAGCCAATGGTGGATGTGGCTATGTGAAAAAGCCTGACTTTTTGTTGCGGAGGGGTCTGAATGATGAGGTTTTCGATCCTAGTGCGCCACTAAACGTCAAGACCGTTATGAGGGTGGATCAATATTGCCCTACTTGTGACTGCACCGCGTGATTCTTCATCTTGTCAATCTTCCATAGCTGAAATCTTGACGTTTTCCTATACAGGTGAAAGTTATCTTGGGGGAAGGTTGGCATCAGGATTTCCACCACACCGCATTCGATCGCTATTCCCCACCGGACTTCTATACAAGAGTAAGACAATTAAAATTCCATATGAAGCATTCAGATAATGAAGTACATTGCCGTTTTTGGTGACTAATTTATCTATCTGCAGATTGGAATTGCCGGTGTTCCGGAGGATAAGGATGTAAAGCAAACATCAATAATAGAAGATGAATGGTTACCTGTGTGGGAGGAAGATTTCGAATTCCAAATTCGAGTTCCAGAATTAGCCGTGCTTCGGATTCAAGTCCTGGAATATGACACTGGAGGGAGACCTGATGTCGGAGGCCAAGCATGTTTCCCTGTAACAGAGTTGATAAGTGGGATTAGGAACGTTCCATTATTCGACAAGAAAGGAAATAAATACAAGCATGTAAGGCTTCTACTGAGCATTAGCTTTGAACCCCCTTATGATCTCTGATGACGGAGGGATTTGCTTCATGTTTGTAACGGATTATCATACATTGCATACTTAAATAATGGTCAGTAACATCATTTGCTTGGTCTTCTATATATACAAACAACTCGATTTATGGGTGAATCCAACAAGTGGTCCCAATAAAAAAGAGGATGATGTTCATCCTAGGAGACTCGAGTTCAAGTCACTTTGAACGTTAAAGTTTATGTGCATTGTCAAATAATTAAAAATATATATAAATAAATACTATCTTGCAATAGACGAGAAAAAAATAAGCCAAATAAAAATAATTTTAAAGACAAAAGTTTGTGTATTAAAGTATTTTTTTATTTTTTACGACATAAACTATGTATATAAAATAAAACATATAGAGTAATATAATCTGAGATTAACCTTAATCTAAAATATTGGTATTTTTGTTAAAGTCAACTTTTGCTGCCCTATGTACAAGGTTCGTTTATTTATTTATAAGCAAACACATTTTTTTAAGACAAAAGAAAAAGAGGTCGGTGAGTCACGACATAAATCATTAAACATTTTTGTGTTTGTATTTCGATCACATATTTTTTTCGGGGTTCAAAATCCCTTTTTTTCTATTTGTAATTACCTTTGTAAATAATCTTACGTGATATTTTAAATGATTTCATAATATATCTATATATTTTATTTGTTAGGGAATGACAATATGTCAATGTATTAAGGTCTTAGAATGATACTCCATCTTATAAATTGTCTCTCGTTGACTTTCTACGTAATTTTAAGAGAAAAAAAATTGTATAAAAAATGTATTGTAAAATAATTAAAATGATAATTTCATCATTAAAAAGTTAAAGTTTATTTTGTTGTCAAATAATTAAAATATAATTTCATCATTGATAATATTGAATAATGTGAATTTTACAAAATCATGAGCTGGGCTCAAAGACCCATTACACCTTTGTATTTATAGACCAACCTAGTAAAGGCCCACTAACTGAATCTGTTACCAGCCCATATACTCGAACAGATTTGTCTAATATCAATATCCTTTAGCTTCAACAGAACACATTTTTGCCACTTTTATTTTTTTTAACAATTCCTATCTAAAAGAGAGAAAGAGAAATTTTGCTCATAAAAAATTTAAAATTTACAATTAAAAAAAAAGTGTGTCAATTGAGAGCTTTTAATTCAATTTTTTAAAATATTAAAAATGACGAACTCAAAATTAATCCAATTAATTTATGTAATTAATTTTTAAAAACAGTATTTAATAGAGTTGATCTCAATATCCGAAAAATTCAGTTACGAAAGGAATTGCATGAACCCTTCTAAAACCTCATTCTGAAGGAATGGAAATTGTTCTAGAAGAAAGACTAGCAGGGCTGTCCTTGCAAAGTGTTGACGATTTCTCCAAATTTGCAACAATGTCAATCATATAAGGCCTCTCATTTCCTTCTAAATTCACACATTGCACAGCTGTATAAGCCATAAGCTCCACTGCCTCGGCCTCGTCAATCTCCGGCACCCCGACCCTTCGATCTACCACTGTCCGAAGACCCCCTGTCGATAGCCTTGGGATTGCATACTCAACCACTCGAATCGGCCCAGTCCCGACTTCTTCGTTTCTAAAAACAGCTTTTCTGCCAGTCAAAAGCTCTAACAATGCCACCCCAAAACCATACACATCACTCTTTGCTGTCAACACATTCACTACACAATATTCAGGATCAATGTATCCAACTGTCCCAACTGCCCTGGTTGACATAAATTCTTGATCACATTCGGGTCGCATTAGCGATAGTCCAAAATCGGACACCCTGGCTGTCCAAATTGTATCCAATAGTATGTTTGACGACTTAATGTCGCGATGAATTATAGGTGGCACTGCATAGTTATGGAGCTATTCAATCCCTCTTGCTGCATCTAATGAAATTTTGATCCTCATTTTCCAGGAATTTAAAACGCTGTCACTCTTCTCACTGTTGTCTTTGTTATGCAGATGATCGTAAAGTGATCCATTGGCCATGTAGTCGTAAACCAATAGCCTCTCGTCGTTTTCTTGGCAGAATCCAACTAATCCAACCAAGTGCTTGTGGTGAAGCCGTGATAACAATGCTATTTCTGATTCAAAAGCTGTTTCTTTCTCTTGGAATTTCTTTACCTTTGCTGAAGTTTCCCCTCTTTTAATGGCAACTTCACGACCGTCGGGGAGTTTGCCTCTATAAACAACCCCGAAGCTCCCGGCACCTATCTTGTTCTCCATTCAGAAGTTGGTGGTGGCATTAGCAAGCTCCGGTAGTGAAAAATGTTGGATTTTCTCTGCACGTTTTATGATGATGACCCATTCCTCTCCCGTCCTAATCTTCGTGAGCTGTTGCGTCTGATGGAAAATGATCTTACAGGTGGGGCAATGGTGTCATTATTATCCACAACGGTTCTACTTCTATTGGCATCTGTAACCGTGGATTGCACGGAGTTATGTGTCTTGCAAAGCAAGAACCCACATTTTCCACCCAATAAGCAGTAAAAAAACAGTGCAAATCCCTGCAAAAGCTCCGATTGTTCCGACGATAAAAAAGCCAAGGAAAGCTTACTAATGCCCTTCCTTGTTGGTGGAATTGGTGCAAGCAATGGGGTCAGTGGCAGTGGAAGTGGAAGTTCAGTCTCACATGGTTTACAAATGTTCCCTGAACCGTAACACAGGGTCGCAGAATTCAGATACGTACCACAATTACAAGAAACTCGAACACATGGACCTGGAATTACCATTCCCAAAGGAAGATCAGTCCTCGAATTGACTCCATTAGACCATCCAGGACCCCAACAAATCATTGTTAAGTTCTTTGTTGTCAAGCCGCAAATGAAATTCAAACCAGCAACCAAAGACTCAAACGAAACATCTTTAACAACATCGTAAACAAATTCAGATCTGTTGGTTCCTCCCCAGCACAGAACCAATCCGTTTCTTCGCCTAATACCGCAACCAAAGTTTCCTCCGAGTGAAACACCGGAGAAGTCGAAAGCTGAGCTAGAAGGAACATCCAGTTTCCTTGACTCGTTCTTCCCTTTACAAACCATGAACCCTTTTCTTGTCAATCCACAAGCATGAGAATCTCCAGCAACCAAAATTGACATCGACAGTTTACTAAGTTGTCTTTCGATTTCAACTCCCATCTTATTACCACCCCAACACAGCACTTTGCTGTCATTCTTCAGAATCCCACAAGTGAAGCAACTGTCTGATGTGATTGAACGAAACCTTAAACCAACCCCAGGTTGAAACTTGAATTGATTATAGTTTGAGTGTCCCAGCAATGGATGCTGGATCCACCTGTTCTTAGTCCACAAAAAAAGTTTCTTCCCTCGGAGATTGCTTCAAAAGATACAGTGGGCAAAACTGAAATGTTGAGTCCATTTCGGTAGCATTGGACTCTCTGTATTGGCTCACCGGCAAGGATGCCACAAACAGTGCCCGTGCCGATTGTGGCAGCCACAGTGGAGGCTGAGCCGAGGGCGGAAACAACAACACATTCATTTGATAATGAAATGGTAATTAGGAGGAAGAAAATGGTGAAGGAGAAGCGTGTTAGGGTCATTTGAGAGTTTGTAGCTGTATCTATTGAAGAAGAGTAAAAAGGACAGAAGCCGATAGCAGGATACGGGAATAATAAACGGGAGTTAAGTAATAAACCAACTTTCATACAAGTGTGGAGCGTGTGTTCCTATGAATTTGGTGGTGTTGGAGGGTAAACCTGGTGATTCAAACCTTGAGAAAGCTGTGTTTTATCAAACATATGATTTTATTACATACCATCTGTCTTTAATGAATTCAACCTTCACTCACTGTAAAAAAAAAGAAAACAATAATGGCTTGGACATGAAACAAAGGAACAAACTTTGCACAATATTTTCTGCGAAGTAAACAAGACCAAAATCAAAATTCTCATGCAACTTTGGCCTCAATGGTCTTCTGGAACATAGGCTCGAGACGCCGAGACGGGTTGTTTCGGGTGTTCTCTTTCTCCTCCGGGATGTCCAGCATGTGTTCCAGGGTTAAGAAGATTGGAGACTCGAAACCAAAGCTCCTCAAATCCATGATTCAATCTCTAAATATGTGGTAAAATGAAATAATAAAACTGAGGAGGGATGCAGCAAGACGCTTTGATATGTAATGTAGTAAATTTTAGGGAAAACTACATAAATAGTACCTCACCTATTCCTGCGTTACTGTTTTAGTTCATCAACTATTTTTTTGGCAAAATGGTACCTAACGTTACATTTAGTTTTCATTTTGGTACCCCACCGTTAAAATATTAACGACATATTGACTAGGAGAGAGAAAATCACATATAGCATGCTGCCACATCATTTCTCTCTTCTAGTCAGCATTTCATGTCGACTAAAATCATAAAAAAGCACACGTGGCATACTAACTAGAAGAGAGAAAATGACATGGCAGCCTGTAATGTAACTTTCTCTCTCCTAATCAGCATACCATGTGTGTTTTTCTCTCTCTTAGTCAGCATGTTGTTAATTTTTTAACGATGTAGTACCAAAATGAAAATAAAACGTAATATTAGATACTATTTTACCAAAAATAATAGTAGGTGTACTAAAATAATAACACGTGAATAGGTGTGGTACTATATATATATATATATATAGTTTTCCCTAAATTTTAATATGGTATCGGCGTGACTCATAAGGTGTGGACATCGACGTGCTGTCTAGAATTCCCAAGTTAATGGGGGCATGCGTGGAATTCTGAAGAAAGCACATAAAACGTATACTATAAATTTCGAAAATAGAAGTATATTAACAATTTTAGGGCCCATTTTTTCAGGCAATATAGATGGACATGGATCTCCCTCAAGTCCACATCTCTGGATCAAATTTGAATTGGTTATTTAATTGGTAGCCAGAGCCCAGACTAGGATACTAAACCACCTTGGATCCATCTCATACCCGAATTCATTGTTAGAATGTATTATTAGTGGATAGAATAACGATAAATCATGAAACAATCTGAAAAACTGTTATAGTATTATAACGATAATGGCGAGATAAGAAGTAATTCCAATGGTATACATGAAAAAATAAATATTAAGATTTACGTGAAAAAATAAAAAAAATTTGATGAAAGATTTTTACCATTTTAAAAAATAAAATAAAACTCATGATTTTAATCATAATTTCTAATATTTATTTAGAGAGATCGGTTGCTTGGTTACAAAAAAATTTACATAAAAAAAGGAATTCTATTAAAGGTTGAAGTAGAGCATGCTCTTGCTTTTGTCGCGGCTTCTTGATTAATATTTGGGTCGGAATAAAAGAGAGCTTGGATCACAATTTCAATGTAAACAAATGTAGAGAATATTATTATGCTAAGTACTTCCTTTAAACAAAATCTAACAAGATCATCCATAGATTCCTTTTTCATCTCAGCATCTCTGATGGTTTTGAGAGAATTTTTCTAGAAATAAAAAAGTTTGCTCCAAATTGTAAAGTTTATCAAACCCAATTAGTAAAGGTTTTCAGTACTCCAGTTTGCACTACCCAAATATGCTTTTGATTTTATACGGAGAAGTAATTCCCACTTTTAAGCTTCGAATTTTAGTGGAAGATCGAATATATTGTTGAGTAGTCGAATCCATCAAACAGGGAGCTGCTGCTCCCCTTTTAGATAAAGAACATATAAGATTTTTTGTACATATTAAGAGGATTGAATTATTTCTTAACTTTATTATTTTTATTAAAGAAATAAAATGCTTCAGCTATAAAATAATCACTATCTATTTAATTAAATATATTTTTTATTTATTTTCAATTATAAAAATAAATATTCTAAATTTAATTATTATTTTAATGATAAATTTACATAACTGACACAAAATACGAATACAATAATGATATGAACCTTCATTAGAATAAACTTCAACATCACACATTACAAAACTGAAATCAAAATAAAATTTAGCCTCACAACCGATTAATTAGATTTTTTTTAAAAGGGGTATGACTTCATTAATTGAATAACCATACACAATAATTATTATTATATATCTCATTAAAAACCTTTTAAATCTAATCCATGAGAAATATTACACAAAATAAATACCTAACTAAATAAGCATCGGGACAAACCATTCGATTTTACTATTTATATCATTAGATGAATTGAATTTAAATTCAACCGGATTCATGATGAAGATGAATTAGGCCCACAAGCACACAAACCGACCCATTAAATCTTTCATGATTTTTTTCCCCCGCGTCAAAATCCTATTTCCTCCAAGTTGAGAACAAATGGTGTCACATCAAATGATTAAAGTGCCCATCTTATCGTTAAAGTTAGAACCACAAAGAAAGAAAGAAATGAAATGAAAACCACCATTGCTTGCTAGCTAGTTGCTTGTTTGTCCTTTTTTCCTCTTTGATTTTAGTGGCTTTAATCTACTTTTTGATGATGATTTATTCAAAGTCAGATCACCTTCCATCCCCGGTATCCCTTTTATTTTCTACACTACTTTAGAATTTGAACTAAAATTTATCTTTAATCTAATAATTTTTTATATTAATAATAATAATATTTGAAACCACGGAGTTTAGATGAGTGATAAGAATCTCTCCTACTTTAATCAGTGGTAGAGACTCGAGAGTTTGATTATCGTCCTGAGCATGAAACAATTTTAAAATTTATGGCTAGCATATGCCCTTTATATGGGCCAACAGAATTTATGAAATAATTAGTCTCTAGACTCGCTCTAGTGGACACCAGTTCTTCACTCTAGTTTGCTTCACTTGCAATATTTGTATAAAAACTTTTAATATTACTTAAATGACTTAGCGCGTCATCCGGTCAAACAACTTATAACTAAAATTATAATTTTTAAATTTGTATCAAAAAAGGTTTTTTTTTTATTTTAGCCATTTTATATATTTGATTTATTTCATTGGTTATATTATTGGAATTTTAGTGAGTGTTGAAAATATTTTAATTATATTTTTAGTAATAAATATGAAATATGCCATCGTAAATTCGAATATAGGTCATTTCTGTTGCTGAAAAGTAAAACCAGAGAAAGAGAAATGAACAAAAAAGTTGTCCTGGTAAAATTTTCCTTAATCTAAACCTAATTTGTTGATAGTTTACCTGTCTTAACCTAATAATGGGAAATATTTGAATTAATATATATTTTTATGACTAAAAAGGTAAAAAAAAAAAGAGAGAAAAAAACACCTCTCGTGTATATAAATGGAAAAGAACAAGATCCCGGATTGTTTGTTTGGTCTGGCCTCAAAACAGAACAAACCAAAAGGTAAATGTCTAACATTTTTTTAGTGGTGTCCCTCGATAAATTCCAATTCGAGCAAAAAGCTACTTTATGTAGAAAGTGAAAGATTCAACAAAATGTCATCTTTGATTTTCTCGCCCTTTCTTTTTACTATTTATATGAACATAAATATAATATACAATTCTTGGTCAAATATATATAAAAAATACTTTAATATACAAGTTTGTATAGCCGTTTAATTTTAAGGTTAGAGGTTTAGGTTAGATTTTAAGGTTTAGCGTTTAGTATGTAAGGTGTAAAATTTAAGGTTTATAGTTATAATTTAGGATTTAGGGCTTAAAGTTTAGGTTTTAGGGTGTTAGAGCTAGGGATTTAGGTTTTAGATTTTATAGTTTAAATATGAATGGACAAATTGTATAAATTTTTTTACGCAACTTATGTATAAAAATATAACCATATATATAATACAATTTTTGAACAATATAATATACAATTTTATTTTTTTAGATAATTAGATTTATTACCCAAAAACAGCAAAGCTGCTACGAAAAACAACAAAACTGTACAATCTGCAAAAACAAACAACCCTCGTCCTATACAATTAGCCCCCAATTTCGACCTATTTGTAAATAAATATTATTTCTCAAATGTAAAACCTTCCCAAACAATCTCGTATAAAAAATCTCACGTATACTAAAAAAATAACAAAAGAAGGAGAAGAAGTCGATAATATACAACTTTAAATATTATCTTTTTAACAAGAAACTTACTTCATTCAAAAATAAAACAAATACAAATAAAAAGAAGAGGGGATGAACTCAATCTCAAAAACAACAACACATGAATCGTTGCGAGCACACAACTTCAATCGAAGCAACAAACACAACAGAAGGCACAGCACATTAAACAAATATTTGTACTTCATTTAAAATTACATGATCTTAACTATTTGTTAAAAAAGTTTTAGTACGTGCGAAAATGGTTTTGATAATTTTATGATAATGGTAATAATAATGTCAGGTGCTCCAATTATTCATAAATTTTTGCATAATTATTTGGATAAATCTTCAAGAAAGCATTGAAACTTTTTTATTAAATCAAATTTAGAGGTGTCTGGATACCATATTATGATTGCGTGAAAATGTATTATATAGAATGTAAGTATAACCATATCTTAATTCTCTATGTCATGTTTGTTAGAATAAACTGTAATCAGTTTATATTAGTTTAAATATCAATGATGCATTTAAAAAGCTACAATGTAATTGGGTGTAATTGCACAATTGAGGTATACTTTAACAGCCACTGTGATTTGTAAGTTTCGATGAATTTTGTGTAATTGGGGGCTTTCAATTACACTCTTCAAATCTCGAGAGGTGGGAATTGATTCAATCTCGTGCGCAATTTCATACATAATTTTTTTTTAAAAAAGTAATTGTACGATTGATAACAACGACTTATACAGTAAACAACAAAAATGCGAACTTCATTAAAAAAACTTTTTTAATCTTAATTAAAATAAAAAGAGTACATTCTAACAGCCCGTACAGTACTCAAGGCTACCATTACAAAATTTTGAACTGCCTTAAGACTTACGCTGGTAATACAAAGCAAAAATATTTCTTACGCGAAATCCCTTTCTTTGCCAAATTATCCGTCCAGGAATTGCATTCTCTATACACATGTTGGATACACCAATCCTTAAAAACAGTGGGGCAGTATTGTGGTCTCATAAACCAGCGGGTGATATGATCACACGTATGAGGTCAAAATGCAATATAAAACGAAAAGACGCTAAACGTTTGGTTCGCATAAAAAATTATTACTGAGGGTGATAAAATTCATCGGAACATCCATTTGTTTAAATTGAAAGTTTTTTTTATAAATAATAATATTTTTTTAATAGTATCATTTTTTTCTTTGATGGTGAGAATTCTCACCAATTTTTTGGGTATATATCAATTCTCATTTTTACCATATTTTCCTTAAGTTAATGAATTATATTTTTATGAATCCTATGTTGAATTTTTAATTAAATGATTAATTATTTATAGTGTAAATTAATTAAATATTTTTATTCAATTTTAATTAAATATTTAATAATGTTACATATATTTAAATATTTAATATATTTTAAATATTATATTTATGATATTTATAGTTATATGTTGAGATTGTATATTGTTTGAGAATTAATAAGTAATGAGTTTTTATGCAGATATTTTTAATTTAATATAGATCGTTTAACATGTTAAAACGAAAATATAGCGCAACGAAAATTTGGTAAATTTTACTTTTAGGTAATCTAGACACAATAATTTTACATTCGTATCAAAAAATTCAAACAAAATAATGTAAAAATCTAAGTAATATATCAAATAATGTTACATTTCAAAAATTATATCTTTAGAGATAATATTACATTCTACGAACTAAATACACTCTAAAATATAATGGATGAGTATTGTTCGAATGCTTTTGAAAATAGTAGATGAAATTGAAATGGTGGTGAGAAATTAGGTTAAGTAACTCCAAAATCCAAATAAGGTGTGACGAGGCGAAGAGCTTTTGGGAGGAAGGGTGAGTCCCTTGGGCGATTGAGAAGCTGAATAGTCGATAGCGACTGGTGATTGGCTGAGGCTGAGCCGAGGTGAGCATCTGTTCTATACTATTGACTATATAAATTATAGAGGAGAGAGAAATAAAAAAACAGAACCAAGTACTGTAATTCAATTATATTTGTTCACCTCGGATTCAGAACAGAACCGTAGCTTCTCAACTGGGAATGGTATAGCACATGTTCGTGTAAACAACTTAGGCACGACTTGTAGGCCCACTTTCGCATTCAGCGTCTAAAGTAATACTAAAATGTTTGACTTCTTGTATATAAATATATATTCCCACGGTCTACTAAGCATTCTTTTTTCAATAACAAACACTGCAATTGTTCCTTTTGGTAGAGCCATAGATTAAATTAGCAAACAATATATATATATATATATAAAATGAGAGGTATAAAAATTGGAATTCAATACTTTTAAGTAAAAAAAATACCCTTCCTTATTTCCATCATTATACCAAACAAAAGCTTAACATTAGTCTATTAAATTTTAGTTCGTTTCACATTTTATTATTGTAATATTTTAGAGGACTTTTTGTCAGATACATTAAAACGATCGATATCTTGATATCTTTAAATTTAAAGGGATGGAAGATAATTTAGATAACCAAGAATTTGTATAAAAAAATAAATTATGAGTTAACATTTATCTATGTATAAGTTACGTAATTTTGTCTTTAGTAAAAAAAAATTATGTAATTTTGTCAACGAGTTCAGTGGTTTATAAAAACTTATAAAAATCAATAATATTTAGAATAAGTAATTAAAAATTCTCGTTTGATACTTTCTATCTTTTTTAAATTAATAATTTAATACTTATTATGAGCAATTTTTTCCACTTTATATGGGATCTGTTAAAAAAAAGTTTACGGGAATATTTATTAACAAATTCTGTATGTACTTTAAATGATTGAAAATTAGACGAGATTTAATGAACGCATAAACTTAAAATAATTTTTTAAGAGTTGCCAATCGGACCCTACATAATTTATAAAGTAGGTAATTGGGACCGGAAGTGAACGAAACTTTTAAACTAAGAAGGACAAATTTTGAACTCGTTTAAGTGGCTTTAGTAATAATAATAATAATAATAATATTAATTTTAAGAGACTTGAATTTATGTGTATAAGGGTATTCATTCGATTAATTCGGTTAACCGACCGACCGAATTACCCAAAATTTATTAACCGAAATTTTTTTCTTTTTAACCGTTAACCGAATCAAAAAAATTTGAAAATTTTTAACCGAACCGAAAAAATTCGGTTAATTTTGTCGATTTTCGAATTAACTGAAATTTGTTATAAAATTTTGGGTAAATTACAAAGTTGGTCACTAAATTATGCTAAAATAATTTTTTTAATCACTAAACTGTCATTTTATGTTAATTTGATAAAAGTTTAATAACCATTTTATAATATATCAAAAGATTTAATGATCATTTTATAATTTTTTAAAGTTCAAGAACCAAAAATAAATATATGTAATAAATATAATATTTAATATATAATAATTTCGATTAATTCAGTTAATTAACCGGTTTCGAACTGAATTAACCGATAACCGAATTTCCTAAAAAAAATTAACTGTTAACCAAACTTATCTAAAATTAATCAACTGAATTAACCGAAAAAATTTTGGTTCGGTCGGTTAATTCGGTTAAAGCCAAATGATGCACACCCCTATATGTGTATTGTCAAAAGGTTAAAAAAAGACATGAACAAATACTAATCACACCAATATATTCAAAAAAATATGATTAACTTTATAATTATCTATATTTTCCATCAACCTATCTACTAAAAGTTTAATGGGTACTTTTGTCATTGAGTTGGTACCAAATAATCATTTTAGTCATTTCACAAAAAAACATCAATTTGCCCCTCGAACTCGCAAATTATGTCAATTTAACCATTTGGCTAATGTTGATTGTCAACGTGTTGACGTGATAAATCATGTATAAATGATTTTATTATTATAAAATTTTGATTAATTATCACGCAACCTTTAAGAACTTTCAATTAATCAAATGATCTTTAGTAAAAAAAATAATCAAATGATCAATTTACATATTTTATAATCGATTATACAACTAAAACTACTACTATGATTAAGAGACTACATGTTTAATTCGCTTTTTCTCTAAAATATAGGATAAACTATTTATTTGGCACCTCACTTGTTTTTGTGTTTATGTTTTAGTCACCTAATTATTTTTTGACAGAATGATACCTAATAATACATTTTGTTTCTAATTTGATACCACATCGTTAAAATTTAACGGTAACTGACATTGGCATTTTTTATGAGGAGAGAAAACAAAACAAAAAAATGCCACATCAATTTTATTGTTAATTTTTAATGGAAGGATACCAAAATAAAAACAACGCGTAACATTGTGTATTGTTTTGTCAAAATAATTAAATGACTAAAACAAAATTACAAAAATAAGTGAGGTACCAATCAACTAATTTACCTTAAGATATAATACGGAGAACAAAACAATAAACACATAAAATCAACATATTTATTTCTATATCCTCTTTGGAGCTATTCCTTAAAGAGCAGCGGTTATCTACATTCACACTTTATAAGCTCAATCCACGCGTAACTATCCTATTGGTTCGTAAAATAAAAAGAGTAAATGACTATGCGGTCCTTATCTATCATGCACGTTCCAACATGGATCTTTCCCCCAAAAATGAAGGGGATCCAAAGTTTGTACTCTAGTTGAGGTCCCATATGAAAATTGACACGTTAGCGAGGAATGGCTTGGCAATTGGCAGTGTCACCTTTAAACTCAACTTTTCCACAAAAATTTAATTCCCACCTAATTTCACATCTGATTATTGCTTCATCCAAATAAAACATAACATAAAAACACCGCTCCATATTAATTAAATTGTAGAATCGTACGATTAAGAATAAACGATTTTGAGTATTTTTTTGGCTTAATTTAAGTATTTAGTTCTATGATATAAACATAAAAGTTCAACAAAAGAATTCATAAATATGAATATGGTCATCTCAAATCAAAATTTTGGGTCATTTTCCAAAATATTTTATCTTGATGTAAAAAGAAAACTTATTTCTATTATTAGTCATAGACATGAATAGAGTCAAAATTGAATTATAAGAGGATTAAGTTGTTTAATTTTAAATCGAATAAGACCTTAAAAAATTAAATTATAAATTATAAAGTTAAAGATTAATTTTATCTATATTAAAATTGAAACGAGTTTGAAATAATCAAATAACAAAACTATAAAATTTTGAAATAAATTATTTAATTTTAAAATCATCATTGACTTAAATACATCTAAACCATTTTAAAATTGAGGTCGTGGCCTCTCTCAACTACTACGTGACTTTGTCCTAGTTCATATAATAAACTTAGTAGCAACTTTTCATATTTTATTTTCCTTCAATTTTTATATACTCATCGATAGCGACGAATGTAGGAGTTTATGATAGATGTATGAATTTTTAGAAATTTATACTAGATATTTAGGAGCGAAAATTTCATGAAATTATAAAATTAAATCATTAATAAAAAATTAAAAACATTTAAACTATATTTCAAAAATAAGACAGTATATAATATCCTAATCCATGACTGCATAATGGAGAATAGGAGGCCACGCAAATAAAGACAATGTGGATCGATCTGCACCACAAATTTGACTCTTGATTTAACACTACATCACATTTTATCTCTTAGATATAAAAAAGGGCAAACAAATTTTAATACCTGGGTTTGATGGCTTAATATGCATTCTTTATTATCTATATTATTATTTGAACTAATGTTTTGGTTTGAAGACGTAATCCAAACACTTGATATTGTTAATTTGACATTTGTTGAGTTATCAAAAGTTTTGAAATAAATTAATAATTAAAAGCCTTTAATTTTAAGAAGAATTAAAACACGATTTATTTAATTTAAAACTAATAAGTTTTTAAGTAAAAAATGAAGATTAAAATTTAATTTTATTGATTTAAAATCGTTAATGATAAATAAAGTATTAGATTATAGTGTTAGAATTGAAGGTTTGGAGGTTAAAATTTAAATTTTAAAATAATCTGATTAGAAATTTATATTTTAATATATAAATTTTAAATTCTAAAACTTAAACTTTAAATTAAAATTTTAAACTCTAAAATTATCATACTTGTAAAAACTTTTTGATTCGAAAAATAAAAGAAAAACACTGCGATGAAATGATCTCCAAATGTGCGGATACGGAAACATAAAGATGTTACATGAGTGGCCAGGAATGGCCCACCTTGCTTTCAAACCAAAAATATCTTAAATGTGAATGGCCTACTTTTTAAAATTAAAAATCAATAATTTTTCGGATTGAATTTGTATAATTTAATTCAAGGTTATATTTTACAAATTATGTAAAAAAAATTAAAATTTAAATCTCTAGTCATAACACCCTAAAATTTAAATCTCAAACTTTAAACCTTTAACTCTAAATTTTAATCATAAATGTCAAATTTTACACCCTATACCATATAACCCGTAAGCCACAACCTAAATATTTAAACCCTAAAATTAAAAGGCTTGCGTAAACTATCAAAGTATTTTCCTTTAATTTATGAGAAAAAAATCAATGCAAACTTTCTATTTGTTTCATTACATCTAAAAGGTATATTAATTCAAAATTCGGTGAATAATTTTAGTGATGTATGATGATTTATTTTTTAGAGTCGAATTCAATTAAAATAATCCATATGAGATGAAAAAAAAGATATACGTTGCGTAATATATTAAATTTTCATATTAATTTATTATTGTTACTCGTTTAATTTAAAAAAGTTGTGGATGATCCTAATAGTAAAGAATAATATATTTTATCCAGTAATCAGAGTTTGAGCACTGTATATACAAAGTGTGTATTATTAAAAGGCTAACAAATTAAACATATACTACATAATAATTATACTGACACATTAAAACATTGAATACTGTATTTTTATAATAAAAGAATAAAGGGTCGAGAAAAGTAAAACCTAATATAAATATTAAACGAAAAATCTATATAAAATATTTTTACTATATCATCTATCTATAATATAAAATAGGAGTAAAAGTGATGGTTTAGAGATGAGATGAATTGTAAAACAAAGGGGTCGATAGTTGAAAAAACAGTGCAAATTGTCACGTCTAAAAAAAGGTAGGTCATTAATATCACATCGAAAAAAAAAGTCTTAAAATATAAATATAGTAACGCTGTAAATTTTATCTGACATATTTTTTGGGAAATAGGTAATGACACCGTAACAAGTGGTACCAGAACGATCATTTGACTGTCTGATTTCACGCCGAGAGCCCAAGAGTTAGGTAGGCTGAACCGTGACAAGGTGACTTACCACGAGAGCGGACGAAGAGACAAAGTTATTAATCCCATATCAAAAAAGAAAAAAAAATACGGTAATGCTGCAAATCTTATTAAACATATCTTAAAAAAAAATTGATAACCCCTACAAAATGCTGGACTCGTTATTTTTTCATGACTGCGACGCTAGCAGGACTACACATGCCTTGGACGTTACTGAAATGAATTGGATCATTCATCAATTTTTTCTTTTTCTTTTTTATTATTCGAACTAATATAAATGAGATAATATAAATATCCTCATACACTAAGTCAATAAATGGACCTTTATTTTATTTTTTAATAATATATTATATTTATTTGTTTTCTTTTAAATTTAATAATAACTCAAATATATTTTTACAAAACAACAATTAATCATTAACTAAAACATACAAATATTGGATTTTGTTAGGGGGAATAGTTGTTTTTATTTTATTTAGGGAAATGGAGCTATTTTTACAATTATTTAGAAACATAGGGTGTTGCTAGAAGTTTGGAAAAGACCAGGGTCAAAAGTGTGAAGAAGTGAAATTATTTAAAAAGGGGAGTACAACTGTAGGACAATATTTTTATTTAAAAAAACACATAACTTATAAAGGCAAAAGGATTAAAGATTGGTAATGCAATATTTATTTGATATTCTTTTTTATGTTAATTGTAAAAAATTTGAACCCAGAAAATGTTTTAGTAAAAAAATAAATAATTTTAATCTTAAAAAATACACGTTCAAATCATTATATTTACAAAGTATATGTCTATTGTTAAAAGATTAATAATGTATATAAATAGATAATATATTATACTTACCTTTAAATTATTAAAAAGTTGTAAAAAAATTTACATTTGATATAAAATATTTCAAGTGTTTAAATGTAACTTTTTAAACATATATTCATTGAGTGATGAGAAAATGCTTACACGTGTGTTGTTGTCGGCTGGTCCACATTTGTACTTGTGCATGTACTAACACGTGTCGACACATCTCACACATTTTTTTCCTTTTCAAACAAAATTCATATATGTTCATATTACTTCACACTTTCAACCTATATTTTTTCATTCTTCACGCTTTTGACCCTTACAACACCCAACAGTCGACTTAAGTCCTCCTTAGCTGCCGATAATTTTACACCATATATAACAAGTGCCGAGTTTGAGAGATATTCAGACAAAAATCGTTTCGTCCTGACGCACTAACAACTTTACATTTATTGTGGATTTATCCTATGTTCCCAAGTAATGGCAAAGCCACATATCTCCCTAAAAAAACATTTCTCTATGATTAAGCCCAAATGTTGATTATCAGGACCCCGAACCTTTGTGTATTTATCCTAATATAAAAAACGAACCTTTTTTTTCTCTTTTAGTACTACCTTTTCCCATTTATTTATTATTTAATTTTGTTTGCTATCCGCTTCTCCCCCCTAAAGAAATAGAAAAGCTGGTTTCAGGGCTCCAAGCTATCTCGAAAGTGACTCCACTGCTCCTTTCTTTGTCCCATTTGCTTCGGTGGACATGACATCTACCTGATGAAAAACTCATTCCATATTATATACGTATTACAATAACACTTTTATTAAATAATAATCAATTATTCCAGAGAACGAGTACAGATTTTAATCTTTGAAATCTGAGGAATATCAACTAAAAGAAAACGAATATTATTATCCAATTCGGACTAAGATTATTTATAAGAGTAACTAATATATATTTTTCTATTATTATAATTATCTGATTTATTATTTAATTATTTTAAATAAATTTATTTAAATTATCTAATGTCTCATCTAATAAAACTATTATTTCTTAAAAAAACAAGAAAACAACTGAAAAATAATAATAGTGCTCCGTAATAGAAGAAAGAAATGGTGAGAATATGTTTCTTTTGAGTGGTGGAGAATCAATGCTCCCCATCGGTTTGTTCCTTTTAGCTGACATGACCCCACTCACAAGACACAAACACTAGACCAATTCTCTTCCAAGTTCCACGCTTCCCCCAGAAATTTATTTCAAAAAGTTTTAGAAGTAAACACTCCCTGCAAAACGTATCGTGTTAATTACGAATCTGACGTATGGACCCACAATAATTATTGGTTCCTGTTTTACAAAAATTAAATCTTTATTAGCTACAAAGTTTATAACTTCATTAGTACTTGTTTAAAATCATTTAAACCCTTTGGCTGTATCCTCTTCGGCTTATCTCCTTTAACTCGCCCTTTCTATTCTCCCGTCATCCGTGTTTTCTTTTCTTTCTCCTTTTCCCTTCAATCTTCTGCTAAAATCCCGGAATGTTCCCTCTCTTATCGATTTTACTATCGCCGTCGCTGTTGCCAGCGGCGTCTCTTCCATTTTCCTCCGCCTCTCACTAGAACAACTCTCGACGTAAAACCTGAGGTCTCCATCCTCTCTATACTATTCCCTTCCTTTTGACTCATACAAAATTCTCTTGGGTTTTTGGACAAGGACTCCATTTCTGATATCAAGATATTTTGTTTTGTGTTTCTACCACTTGGCACTTACTCATGTCTTGTTTCTTTTTTAGTATTTTAGCTGGACATGTGAGGACCCTTTGAATCCATCTATAAAGGTATCGTTTTTTTAAAGCTTTTGAATATTGTCTTCTTTTTGTAGGAAATTAACATCTGGGTTATCTTTATTTTAGTTCGTTTTCGTTAATTTTGATCTTAGCAAAGCAGTGATTTGTAGTTTATTGCCTAGTTTTTTCACGTGTAGATTTAATGGGTTTTTTTAGTATTTGCAATCAATATGGGGTATGGTTTAGGGGGGGGGGGGTATTGATATTTGTTTCTTTCTTTGCATAGGTTTTTTTTTGTGCTGGCCGGTGATGCCGACGTCGGTAACCGCAGCTCGGCAATTCTTAACGGAGGAAGCGGCACGTGCTTTAGACGAGGCTGTGGCCGTAGCGCGTCGAAGGAGCCATGCACAAACGACATCACTCCACGCGGTGTCGGCGCTGCTTTCCTTCCCTTCATCCACTCTCCGAGATGCATGTTCACGAGCACGTAGCAGCGATTACCCGTCCCGACTTCAATTCCGCGCGTTGGAGCTTTCCGTTGGAGTTTCTCTCGACCGTTTGCCTTCATCGAAGTCCGTCGAGGACCCTCCGATCTCCAACTCACTGATGGCGGCAATCAAACGGTCGCAAGCTAGTCAACGGCGCCATCCAGAAAGTTACCATTTACAACAGTTACACAGTAGCAATAACAATAACGCCAACGCCACCGGCTGCTCCCAAACGCAGTCAATTTTAAAGGTTGAGCTTAAATACTTCATTTTATCCATTCTCGATGATCCGATTGTTAGTCGGGTTTTTGGGGAAGCAGGGTTTCGGAGCTATGACATAAAGTTAGCATTAATTCGCCCGCCGGTAACTCACGTTTCTTCTCGGTTTTCACGTGCCCATTGCCCCCTCATATTTCTGTGTAACTTAACAGATTCAGTTTCCAGTCGGATTGGGTATAATTTGCTGTTCCCCGTGCAAGAAGATGGGGATGATGATAATTGTAAGAGAATTAGTGAAGTCATGGCTAAAAAGACAGGGAAAAGTCCATTGCTTGTTGGTGTTTGTGCTATGGAAGCTTTGAGGGCATTTACAGAGGGTTTAACAAAGGGGAAATGTGGCATCTTGAATGGTGATCTATCTGGGTTGATTGTGATATCCATCGAAAAGGAGATTAATGAGGGAAATGACGAAAAAATGGGATTAAAGTTGAAGGAAGTGGAAGCTATTTTGGAGAAGTGTAATGGGTCTGGAGGAGGGGGAGTGGTTGTACATTTTGGGGACTTAAAAGGGTTGATTTTGGATGGGGTCTTAGGTGATTTTATAAGTTCTTTGGTTCTGAAATTAACAGGTTTAATGGAAGTTTTTGGACGGAGATTCTGGTTGATTGGAGCTGTAGATAGTGTTGAAATATATAGGAAGTTTTCTGATAAGTTTCCCAATATAGAAAAAGATTGGGATTTGCAATTGTTGCCTATTACTTCTTCTAAGAGTTCTTTTGATGGGACTTACCCCAAATCCAGGTGAGTTTTTTTTTTATTTCCCTTCGAATGTCTTCTATATAGACTTGGAACTATGTTTTTGTTATTAATAAAGTTATCCTGTCAGCTGCTTTTACACACCTGATTTTCTTGTGATCCTTGCGAGTACATACATTCAATAAAATAATTGTAATGTACTAGTATTTGTTAAAAAATGTTTCATGTCCCATGGTTATCTTTTACAATACTATAGAGCCTTTTTAATGTGGAGTTGCAGGTGTCAGTTGAAGAAATGGAGAAACTGTATTTGAATATAGTATCTTAGTATTGTATTAAGTTCTGATGTCTATAGGTTTTGGAGCAAAATACTGGGCATAGTTTTTATGTTTTGCTTCTTATTGAATTAATGAAATTCTCATTCATTCAAAGTGGAAAAAAAACATTGGTGTCAATATAATACTGCCTGTGCACTTTAGCTTCCAACAGTTATCCACTTATTTGATCTCACGGTTCCATGCTCATGATATTCTTACAGCTTGATGAGGTCTTTTGTTCCATTTGGGAGCTTATTTCCTACACCATCAGATTTTAGGAGTCCTTTAACTGGAAGAAACCAATCTATTCCTCGATGTAACCTTTGCAATGAGAAGTATGAACAAGAACTTGATGCCATTATGAAGTCAGGATCGACAGTTTCTGTTGCTGATCAGTATTCAGAAAACTTGCCCTCTTGGTTACGAATGGCAGCTGTTGACACAAGCAAAGGAGAGGATGTGGCAAAGGTGAGTTTGCAGTTAGCACTGGCCATATGCTGTATTTCATTGATAAAATTATAATTTTATTTTAAGAAAGTCCTTTGTCATTCAGTGCAGACTAATGCTGGTGATTCCATGTTAACTGCTAAAGTTTCGGGGTTGCAGAAAAAATGGAATGATATTTGCCAACGTCTCCACTGCACTCCAACATTCCCTGAGTTAGATATTAACCCCTCCATGTCTAATGTTCCAATAGTTGAGGGCCTCAGTTTTCCACAGACAAGAAGCAAAGAAGCGGCGATGACCTGTCTATCAATGAAAGTCTGTTTCCCAATCAAAGTCCCAGCAGACAAGTTCACATGCAACAAAATTTTCTACCAAAAGGTACTGCATGCACGTCCGAAGGTGGGAATATGAATTTCCTATCCGGTTTACATGTAGATGTCCCCAGCCTAGCTCAGCAAACTGATAAAGGTGTGCCGTGGTTCCATCACCCTCAGCAAAGTCTGAGCTCTTGTTCTGGAAGCACACCATCTTCATTTGTTCCTCTGGTAACCACAGATTTAAAGTTGGGAACAATATATGCATCAACCAATCAGGAATCAAACACCTCAAAATCGCCAAATAACAAAGAAAATCTTCAGCACTTCTCAGGGTCTGTGTCTGCTGATTTTGATGCAAATAGTGAGATTACTTCATATCAGTTTGCCCAATCTTCGTCATGCTCTGGTCCTACATCAGGAGAGCAGTTTGATCTAGGAGATTACAAGTCCATTAGGAAAGTTCTTGCTGAAAAAGTTGGCTGGCAAGATGAAGCTGTCAATTCTGTCAGCCAAGCTGTATCCCAATTAAGGTACAGGCATCGGATCTCTCGTGGCATGAACTGTAAAGCGGATAATTGGTTTACTTTCTTTGGGCCCGACAGAGTCGGGAAAAAAAGAATTGCTTCAGCCCTCGTTGAGGTACTATTTGGCAGCCAGGAATGCTTAGTTTCTGTGGATTTGAGCTCGCAAGACAAAGTTGACCACTCAAACTCGATCTTTGAATGTGAAGAGTTGAATGGTTATGATGTGATGTCTAGAGGGAAAACAGTGTCGGACCTGATTGCCGAGGAGCTAAGAAAGAAACCCCATTCTGTTGTCTTCCTTGAAAATGTTGATAAGGTGATTATGGTGTCCAACATAGCTTGGACCTGGCTATTAGAACGGGTAAATTTCCAGATTCGTGTGGAAGAGAAATAAGTATCAACAATATGGTTCTTATAACAACGTCGGCCATGACAAAAGGTAATATAAACGTTATCTGTGAGAAGAAAGACATGAAATTCCCCGAGGAAAGGATACTTGGAGCCAAAAACTGGCAAATGCAGATCCTAGTTGGCTCTGTTTCTGATGATGCAAGCAAAAGCAACGATACAGGTGTCAGGGTTACAGCAATAAAAGAAGCTTCCACTTCTATATTTGCAAATAAAAGAAAGCTGGTCGACGCTGCTGAGTCATCCGAGCTAGAAAAAGCAGAAGCACAAGAACGAGAACACAAATTGCCTAGATCTTGTCTGGACTTAAATTTTCCTGTGGAGGAGGTAGGTGAGGATGACATCGGTTTGGGGCAGTCAAAAAGTGAGTCATTGTCTGAAAGCTCAGAAAGTTGGTTGGAAGAATTCTTTAGGCAGGTGCATAAAAAGATACATTTCAAGCGATTCGATTTTGATGGACTTGCAAATAAAATTGTGAAGGAAATCATCTCACAATGTCAAAAGACAGTTGGAACTGGGATTATGTTGGAGATTGATGAAGAAGTAATGGTACAAATACTTGCTGCCGCCTGGTTTTCAGACAAGAAGGGAGCTTTAGAAGATTGGGTTTCAAAAGTGCTGGGAATAAGCTTGGCTGAGGCTGGGCAAAAGTACAGTCTCACTCCTCAAACTGTTGTCAAACTGGTTGCATGTGAAGGCTGTTTTGTCATGGAACAAGCTCCTGGAATACGTCTCCCTGCAAATATTAATCTGAAGTGATGTTATTTTCTTCTCTTATTGACGATGTAATTAAATGCTTAATGTAGCCTCTAAGTTAAGCCTTGCTTTTTGAGCATTCTTTTTGGGTATTATTTTTGTGTTGTATAAAAACAAAGCCAGAGAATGTACCACGTTCACGTTGTCCAAAGGCTGCCATGATTCATTTATAATCTCACCTAGATAAGTAAAACACGACTTGAAGGATTTGCATCTTGATTCGATTTATAATTTCATAAATTTGATTTGACTCAAATAAATTTTAAATAAAGTGTGAGTTATAAAATAAAACTTCGAATAACTTTAAATTTTTAGCAGTTAATGAATGACTTTCAAGTTTAAGTCTCGTCTTTTAGTTGTCTTTTATATATATATATATAAGTGTGTACTATATATGATTATAGAAAATTTTATAAAATAAATTAATTAGTATTATGACATTATAAATGTTTATAATTAAATTTTAACAAAAACTCGAATATGACTTACTCGACTCAATATTATAAAATCAACTCTACTAAAAAATATTACAAATAAAATTAAGTTATAAACTAAAATTTATCGACTCGATTCATTCAAAAAAATTTGACTTGATTCGATCAAATATTCTCCCCTAATCTCACTCCAATTATTTTCTGGCCCGATGTATCCAAAGAATGGACTCCATTAGAACGTTCCATTATAATATTTGCAAAAATAATAGGGTTACTGCCTAACCCCATTTGTCTCTAACCTTAGCCTGGCTTAGCTTAGCTCCTTGTGGTTTATTGTTATGATTATTGCTGTTGTTCTCTAGCCTTTCTACTCAAAGATTACCAGAGCTTCTTTCCGTGTGGGCTATGTTTCTTATTTAAAGCAACACTGCCTCTTTTGTTTTGAACCGGCACTGAATTCATTTTAAGCCCCCTTCCTTGAGGTTTCAGGCTGGGTCAGTAGGTATTGTAATTTTACACACTATTATACTAGAAGTTTAATACACGTATCATATTTATGTTCAAAATTTTATAGTTTTGATAATATTGTGTCATGTTAGAAGGTATCATTGGGTGTCAAAATAGGTCATGACTTATGAACAGTTTGTGAGGTATCTTATAGGTCACCTACTCGTATCTTTTTTAACTGAAGACTTTTGGACCTTAATGCTTTGATTCTGGAGCCTAAATTTACAGGTGATGGGGACAGGAAGCAACAAAGACGATCAATTTAAAAGTAAAATCAAAATTTCAATCCATCTTGTCCACGATGTGTATTTTTAAGAGAAAAAATAAAATAAGGGGAGAGGGGATGGGCGGTGGTCCAGTCCATTTAAAGCTCAGCCTTGTGGATCAAGAAAACTCCTCCCTCTATAATGCATTGGCAATTTCTTTGGTTGGCCAATTCTGACTTGCCTTTTCTCTTCCATTGCTTCGGCTTTTGGTGGGCTGGCAACTGGAATTTGCTACGTCTTCTTTTAACAAATTAAATCGTTTTTAAAAGCTTAGCAAATGAAAAAATAAATAAATAAATAACCCAAACAAAATTCCATTAAAACACTACGGGCAATTTAATAAAATAAGGTTCTCAAGTTAAAAAAATAAATATTTATTATTTTGTTATGTATGATAATTGATAGGCATGTTTTTTTAAACAAAAACAAGTATAATATAACTTAAAATCTAAAAAGTACGACAATATTTTTTTTCCTCTCTTGTGTGTTTTAATATTATTTTTTATACATTTTTTGTTGTAATCAATTAATCTAACTCATTTTGAGGTTTTCCTTTTTAGGGATCTATACGATCGCTTTTATTGCATAGGTTAAGAATTACCCATGCTCTCATGAGTCATGATGTCACCATCACCATAAAAATCCCCATTAGATTTGAAGTCTATTCTTGTCTAATTCTATGTTCTTCTGCCCAATAACATGACAAAGAATGATTAAATCTTTGATACAAATATGGGTTCTCTATATAGTTTATTTATTTTAATATGATTTATGGAATTTTGATGTACATATTTCAATGTTTTGGAAGCTGCAGCAGCAGAGGAAGAAAAGAGAGAAAGCGGGGAGATTATTAGATGAGATTAATTGCTAATAGAAGTTTAATTAATTGAATTAAAAAAATGTTTATTTTAAAAAAAATACTAACTAGTTATTTGGTTGTTTTCTTTGACATTTCTTTAACGTTTTAATATAATCTCATGATAATATATATAGAGTAAACTATTGGAATGGTCACCTTTGATATTAATGCAGTGACTCTTTAAACGATAAAGGCATTTTCCACTTTGTCCTACTATATTAAATGGAACATCCATTCATCATAGCTTACTGAAGCTGTTAGAATTATATATGGTATATTTATTTAATTTATTTTTTAACCATCAATATATAATTTATTTATTAATTAATTGCAGAGGTCTGTTATAGAGACGACTTTTTTGATTTAGTTTATTTTATTTGCAACGCTATAATTTAAATTTATAACACTAATTAAGAGATCTATTGCCTCATCCCACTAGACCAACCAGTTGCTAGTATTTATTTGATATATTAGTAGTTGATTAAAAAACAGTTTTAATTCATTGCCATATATTTGAAATTATCAAATTAAAAATATACAACAATCAATTGATTTAGTGGGGTGAGATATTATATCTCTTAAGTAATGTCAGATGTTTAAATAATGAGTTATGGAGGAAGGATATTAGGTTGTAGGGGTGTGCAAAAAACCGAAATCGATTCCGAAACTCGAAAAAATGAACCGAAAATTTTGGTTTTGGTTCGGATTTTTATTTTTTAAAAAGAAACCGGTTCGATTATAGTTTACGATTTTAGGACAAATTGGATAACTAAATTGACCAGTAATATAATATATATTATTATATTATATGTTAATTTAATATTTTATATTAAAAATAATAATATAATATGTCAGTTTGTAAAAGTATATACATTTTCTAACATATAATTAAAATTTATATTTTTAATAAACAAAATAAAAAATGTTACCCGAACCGAATCAAACCGGATTTTTTGGTTAACTGAATAAATGGTTAAGCAGTTGAATGGATACGGTTTAAGGTCGGGAATCCGGTGACCCGAACCTAACGGTTAACCGAAATAATTTACAAATGGTTAACCGAACATGGTTTTGCACACCCCTATTAGATTGTGAGAGTAATCTCCATAACTAACCTCTACAATATTCGATCAAATTATTCAACCAATAAATTAAATATCAAATAATTCTATAATTTTTGTAAGGTGCTCAGGAACAATGCTTTTGTTGAATTTTGAGAGTGGGTTTACACTTGTACAAACACTAATCTATTATTTAATATAATATTATGGTATATAATTAAATAATAAAAAAACATTTTCACCACTCCATTCGAATTATCAACTCTCTTATCTAAGTATGGTGTAATGTAAGTCAAGACCGGGCAAATATATCTAAATTCATGGGCCATGGGCAGATGTAATTACAAGACAATTCTGTGTTTTGTTCATCCATTGGAAATAATACGAATTAAGATGAACTTTGCTTTGCTTTCCCCTTCAATTGGGTCCCACTCCTATTGTAGTGGGATACTTTATTCCAGCACGCCGGTGGACTTGTCTTCCCCTGCTCTAACGATTCATTTCATATTTACTTGTCAAATTCCTCCTAAAAAAAAGGAGGCCTTCAATTCCATCCCATCATCTCTGAAGAGACACTCCAATTATTAATATTTGAAATTCACAATTAAAGATTTTATCTCCAAAATTGAGCTTCAACCACGAAAAACAATTTATATTTTCACTGCGATAAGATTGTACTACACATGTCTTCATATTAAAATTAAAATCTCAATGACTGAAAAATTTTAAATTATCCGTGAATCGAGTGAATTTGTAATTAAATAAATTTGAAGCTTTTATTTATTATCGCTTAAATTATTATATAAAGTTGATACAGTGATATTTAAATTTCTCATATAAAGTTAATAATTCGAATTCTAATATTCATATAGAGCTAATTGGGATGAAAGAATTATTCTTATAATAATTTTTTACAATACTTAATACAAATTAATCAGTTAATTAATTAAATACAAATAATTGAAAATTTTATTGAATCTTACATGTACGATTAACGAATATGCCGTTAGACTTAAGTCCAAAATTTCACCTTATCATAAAACTAGTTTCGTTAGATATATAGGTCAAATGAAAGTTAATATTTAAAATACATAGGATGTTAGGAATATTTGGGGATATATGTTATTTTTTACAGTGCAAAGAAAAGCTGGCGTCCTATATTTTTTAATATTTTTCTCAAGAACGCTACTTGCAGGCAGCGTTCTCCTTATTTTTAATATTAAGAAAGGAGGACGCAAGGTGACGTCCTTAGAGAAAAAATATTGAAAAATTAAAAGACGCCACTTGCAGGTTACATCTTCCCCTTATATGGTAAAAAATGACCTATATTTTCAAAATCCTCCAACATCCCTTATATTTTAAATATTAATTTTTATTTGAATTATTTTTTAAATTTCTCCATAAAAATGGACATAATAATTAAATTTCTCATTTAATTTATATATTTATTTTGTATTAAATTGAATTGACCAAAAGGCTATAGAAAAAGTTCCAAAACAAGATGACAGACAAACGCTCCTTCTAGAAAGTATCGAAACGCTGCGATTCGTCGATAGCCTCAACGAATTCTGTCCCCTTAAATCTACATCCAATATTTATTCTCACAGCCCAGATTCTTCACAGACAAGTAATATCCCCGCCGTACGCCTTCCGTCCGACTCCATTCGCCAGCTTCGCAGTTGACAACGTCACAGCCGATTAAGTTTATCATAAACCACTTACGAGTTGGCTTTAAAATAACCTTGCTGATGGTGCAGGTACGTCCACGACATATGCGGAGATCGTGACGAATCCGGATTCTTCAAAATTGAGTGGCCGTTTCCAGACAAAAAATAAGAGTAAAACACGTGTCGGTTTTTAATTTGATTGCAGGTAGATATTAAGCGCTCCCTCAGCGGACCCCACCCCCAAAGATATGAGTAATAAGAAAAAAGAAATTTGAGTTTAATTTCCAATTTCATTTCATAAGCATTTGCATTTGCATTTGCATTTGCATTTGAATTTGAATTTGACGGGTCTCAATTTTTTAGAGGGAAAAACAAGCTCATTCTTTTTGACTATTATTAGTACCAGAATAAAATATTTAAATTATTTAGAAAAGAAAACAAAATTTACTTATCTTTTAGTATATCATTTGATCTTACGATAATATATATATTTATTTATTATTTTTCTAATTTTTTAGGGTTTTACTTTGATTAATCATGACTGATCCGTTCTATACATCTTGTTTTAATAGGCCAATCTCTATATGAGAATTTTATACATACACAAGACTCTGAATTCAAGATCTGTTTAAATTATATCAAGCTACTTATTATTTGGACCAATTTAATTAATAATATATGTTTATTTTTTTAGTCTTTAATAAAAACAAATTTTTACAAAAATTTATTCGAACCAAAGTTGTATAATAACATTTTCATTTATATTGATCACTCGAAGAATTCTAAATTTTGAAAACTTTAAGTCCATACGGTTGTTAAATATTATTATATATTATTTTAATTAAAATTTTAATTAATTAAATCAAATTGTGTATTTTTTAACCTAAAATCAAATTATGTATGTAGTTTATGTTTGAGATAATAAATATAAAATTTTAATAATAATTCTGTCTTTTTACTTCATTTCTTGCTTTCTCTCTCCATCTTTTAAGCCCGGGTTTGAACTTTCAAGTTTAAAACACACAAAGGTTGTTTTTTCCCCTCTTTTCCTTAAAGATACATTCTGGGTTTCTGTTCTTGTTCTCAAAATTGTGTTTCAAAGGTATGCCTTTTCCCCTCTTTTGGTTTGCTTTTATGTTTCATATTTCCTGTTCTGTTTTCCTGGTGAGAAAATATGTGAAAAAGAATGGAACTTTGAAGTGCTTTTATTGCTGAGGGTAGTTATTTTTCGTGTGTTAGTGCCATGTTTGGAGATTAGACTGGAGTGTTTTTGTACGTGGAGTTAATTTTTTTTTTATAATTAAGTTTTTTGTAACTTCCTTTCTGTTTCTTTCTCTGGTTTTAACTTTATGTCTTGGTTTTTCAAATTCTCGGATAAGTTTATTTGTTATGCAGTTAATGGTTGTAGTGTTTAGTGATCGGATCCCTATCTATAAAAATTGAACGCGTTTAGGAAAAAAAATTATGATGCCTTTGGTTGATTTCATAAACTGTGGGATTTCAACCTTCTTGCTCTCCCCCTCTCTCTCTATCTGTCTTGTTTTTTAAGTCAATTTTCGATTTTGCAGAGAACAGAAATTTTCATGTGCAGTGGTCCAAAGAGGAAGCCAGTTCAAAGTGGTTCAATCATGGAGGGCGATTCTTGTAAAGAAGATGGGGTTCCTCAAAAGTTCTCGGTTTTGCTAGAGTTGTCAGCTTCAAATGATTTGGTTGCCTTTAGAACTGCTGTTGAAGAAGAGGGTCTTGATATGGATGAGCCAAGCTTTTGGTACGGAAGGCGGTTGGGTTCGAAGAAGATGGGGTTTGAAGAAAGGACCCCTCTTTTGATTGCTTCCTTGTTTGGGAGCAAGGATGTGGTGAATTATATCATTGAAAGTGGACGTGTTGATGTTAACAGGGCTTGTGGTTCGGATGGGGCCACGGCTCTCCACTGTGCTGCTGCTGGTGGCTCCTTTGATTCGACTGAGGTTGTCAGGACCCTGCTTGATGCTTCTGCTGATACTGATTCTCTCAATGCTAACGGAAACCGGCCTGGTGATTTGATTGCTCCGGTTTGTAACACGGCTTTCGGCTTGAGGAAGAAGGCGTTGGAGTCTCTGCTGAAAGGAAGTGGCACTGTTGGTGAGATGGACGGCTTGCCTGCTCAGTTAGGAAATGAAATGGGAGGGATGGAGGAGCAGGGGAATATGATGCCCCGGGTTTCGAAAGATGGGAGTGAGAAGAAAGAGTATCCTGTTGATCTTACTCTTCCGGACATTAAGAACGGTATATACGGCACAGATGAGTTTAGGATGTATACCTTCAAGGTCAAGCCTTGTTCGAGGGCTTACTCTCATGATTGGACCGAGTGCCCCTTTGTTCATCCTGGGGAGAATGCAAGGAGGCGTGATCCTAGGAAATATAATTATAGCTGTGTCCCTTGCCCTGAATTTCGTAAGGGATCCTGCAGGCAAGGTGATAACTGTGAATATGCTCATGGTATTTTCGAGTGCTGGCTTCATCCTGCCCAGTATCGAACTCGTCTTTGCAAGGATGAGATTAACTGCACGAGGAGGGTCTGTTTCTTTGCTCACAAGCCTGAGGAGCTTCGTCCCTTGTATGCTTCAACAGGTTCTGCAGTGCCTTCCCCGAGATCTTACTCGGCTACTGGGTCCTCCTTAGACATGGGTTCCATGAGCCCACTTGCTCTCGGCTCCCCATCTGTTATGATACCTCCAACATCAACACCACCCTTGACCCCTACTGGTACCTCATCTTCTATGGGTGGATCAATGTGGCCAAATCAGTACAACATCGTACCTCCTACCTTGCAGCTTCCTGGTAGTAGGCTGAAAACTACTATTAGTGCTCGGGATATGGATTTAGACATGGAACTATTGGGGCTGGAAAGTCATCGTCACCGCCAGCAGCAGCAGTTAATTGATGAGATGTCAGGCCTTTCCTCTCCAACCAGCTGGAACAATTCTACAGCTTTTTCTGCCTCTGGTGATCGAACTGGTGAACTAAACAGGTTTGGAGGGGTGAAGCCGACTAACCTTGAAGATATTTTTGGATCTCTTGATCCTCTTATTATGCCGCAAATGCAAGGACTCTCACTTGATGCTGCAGCATCTCAGCTGCAATCTCCGACTGGAGTTCATACACGCCAGAATATTAACCAGCAGCTCCGCGCAAGCTACCCAACAAATCTACTGTCCTCTCCTGTGAGGGCATCTCCATCTGCAGTTTTAAGTTCAAGGTCAGCTGCTTTTGCAAAGCGGAGCCAGAGCTTTGTTGAGCGTACTGCTGTAAATCGTCATTCAGGGTTTTCTTCACCGGCTTCTTCAGCAAGTGCAATGCCCTCTAACCTATCAGATTGGGGTTCCCCCAACGGCAAACTAGACTGGGGCATACAAGGAGAAGAACTAAATAAACTAAGAAAATCTGCTTCCTTTGGGTTCCGGAGCAGTGGCAGTAATTTGGGAAACGCAGCATTCTCTATATCACCAACTGCTGATGAGCCTGATGTGACTTGGGTGCAGTCTCTGGTGGTTGAACCTCCTCCTGCCGAGCAGTTAAGTTTTGACGACGAGCAGCAGTGCCATCGTAACAACGGAGGCGCTGAAATGCTCCCTGCCTGGGTGGAGCAGTTGTACATTGAGCAGGAACAGATGGTGGCCTAAAAGCAAAGCTAGCCCCACCATTATCTCCCAAGTTAACCTTTAACTAGTTTTCTTTTTGAATTCTTATCAATATTCAGCGTTTATAATTGTAATGAAATGGACCAGGAGAGAATACAAGGTGAGCAGAGAACAAAAGGTTTCTGCCATAACTGCTCTTAGGTTCTCAAGAATAATGATCTGTTATTCTTTTTAGTCACGAAAGTCGGTTTGCTTCTTGGTATGGATCTGTATTTCATCCCAATGCCGAAGAGGGTAGGAGTTAGGCCAATGTTCAACACTTGAACTAGTCAAGTTTCAGGGTTACATTCATTTCAAGTTGCAAATGGAAGCAAGTGCACTGATTCTTTATTTAGCATATTCTAAGTTGGTGGGGGGCTTGTTCTTGTTCTCATTCTATGTACCAAAAAAACTACTGCATTATTTAATTAATCTATCTGTTTTTCTGTTAAAACTTGCTTCTCCTTTTCCTGGTTTTGATAGTGTTGAATCATAATGCTTTCTACCTTTCCTGGTTTGAAGAGTTCTATTCTTTACACAAAAGCACACAATTAATGGATAAAATTTTTCAATATTTCTAATGTCATTTAGCTATCAAACTTTCCGGCATTTCAAAAAGTGAAGTTCATTGATTCCATGATCCAAAGTGGGTGTAATTGTTTGAGCACTAAAAAAAAGGAAAAGGCAGTCCTACTTGTGTTTAGTTCTTTCTTATTGGGTAATCTTGGCAGTGGAATGGGCATTAAAAGACTACGAGAATGAACAACAGCTGTTTCGGACAACGGATTCGGATTAGAAATTTAGACTTTATACGAACCAATTAAGCGAATTCGATTATTGGTTCAGAGAAAAATATATCTTTTTTTTCTACAGAAAAGAAAAACATATCTGGCTTCTGGTTCACAAAATACTAGAATGTTTTTGTCAATTTTCAACCCAACGTTTCTTGCAGATGCAGAAACCGAATAGTTACTAAAACAAATACTAAAAAAAAACTTAACACTAATATTATGTAACTCAATCCCAGATTCCACTACAGAACAGGTCGTTCCTTGACGCCTGCAGCCGGCGCTGCCTACAATGCGATTATTTAATCATGGTGTGGGATCTGTGCATGCCTTAATCTCATTGATTAATTTGTAATTAAATAAAACAACAAACAATTGGTACATGGTTGCCGGTTACAAATAAAAATTGCTTAACTTTAACCGTTCTCTAACTCCAGTTCAAGGATCTTGACCAACTTCTTAATAAATAGTACTTTAATACTAGTATTAATTGTCATGCACAAATTTGGATAATTTCCAGGAAATTTTAATGGGTTTTTTTTTTGCTGTCAGCCACATATTTCATATCAAGAATTTAAATTTGAACTATGTTTAGTTGAGAAATTGAAGCAAGACATGACAGAAAGCTTTGAAAATAGACACTAAGCATGCTGTACATCTTTGACTATAGAATTTTGCAGTTGGGAAAATTTACAAGGGCTGATATCACCACTGTACTTCTAAAGGCTCAGATTTCACCATGGAAAGATACAAAAAATTGAATGAGAAGCTCATCTAACAATTGGTCCAAAATTTTTGATCCGAAATCTGCAGTGATATCTTCTAGTTCTTCATAGTTGGACTTGGAGCATGACCAAATTGATTTTGCTACCTCTGCTTCAATCACCCTGCAAATTGCATTTGCATCCCAAACTTCTAAGTTTCTCTCAATGTGACAACCTGTTTTCATTGACACCAAATTTTTCACTTCAATGTTGTTTTCCCTTCCACCATCATTACAAGGAGGCTTGCATTCATAATTTTCCAGGTCTGGTGATAACTTCCTTCTTGGGTTTGAACCTTGTGCTGCTTTTGAATCTTCCACTGTTGCGAGAAATCCAATTTCACTTTAACAAAGGAACATATACAAAATCAAATACATGTGTGTATTTATATATACAGAATTGAGAAGCACCAACCTGGTGTAGGAACATGGTGATCATTGATGAATTGGTCAAAAACAAGAACAGAAACCGGGCTTGAATCTTCTGAGCTGCATTCAGGCTCTACATTTTGTGTCCCAGGGTGCTGAATTTTCTTCTCCAAGCACAAATCATTAGCTTCCCTGCATTTGGCCATTTCCTGATTAGGCTTCTCAACAATTCTTCTGTTAATCTTTTCCTCATCCAGAACATTCAAAATCCTTTTGCTAGCTTGTTCATTGTCTTCTTTTATCTTTTTCTCAGCAACTTTCTCGCCTTGATTTTCCTTGTTTTCTTTCCTTTGCTTCAATCCTCCACTGCCTCCTTTACTTTTCCCTTCTTTGGATTTCCTCCCTTTCCTTTCACTTCTCTTCTCAAAGCTGAGAACAAAAAACTCTTCATTTTCCAGCTCAAAATAAGCAGGCATATCTCTGAAAGACAATGTGGAGTTCACTCGTCTATGTTTCCCATAGATTGAACCATTATCTTGCTTATAGTCCGCTGAATTCATCCACCTGCTTCTCGTAATCGAATTCGGATGTAATCGTGACTTAAGCAAGCTTGTTTCAGGCAAGGAATCCAACCCCATTAGCCTGGCAACAATCCCTGGAGTAACCTTGGAAGAAGCATCGTCCAACTGTTCTTGTTTGTTGAAACTAGCTACTGAATTAGCCTCCTCAGTAGTGTGATCAGAAGGGTGCGTAGGGAGAGCCGTGGAGCAAAGAATCCTACGCAAAATTCCTGAAAGGCAACCAGCGGTTGCACTTGTCGAAGTGCACATTTTTGGATCAAAAGAAACACTTGAAGAAGAAGAAGAAATGGAAGGAGAAGAAGATAACAACTTCATGTTGTTTAAAAGTAAAGTGAACAAGGGAAAGAGAACAGCACAGAATGAATTATGGATTTTTTTTTTGTTTACAGTAACTTTAGCTTTTCACAACTATACAAAAAAGGAAATAAAAGCAAAAGAGCCCTCAAAAGCTGAAAAGGAGCAAAATTTGAATGAGTGGGTGCGGGTGGGGCAAAAGGGGAGTTGGAAGGCGGGATTTGGCATTTGAAAGTGGGTGGCATTTGTGCAAAGCTGAGCTGATAAACGATGTTATGTTAGTGTAATTATGTGCCCACAGTTTTTGCACCAACAAACAACATCAACAATATGTGTTGGTGGCATGCCCCTAATGACAAGTTCTGGCAATTTTATTGTCTTTTTGATTCAATAGGTTCAAACAACATCTCTTCATCCGCAGCTTGCAGAATGCATAAAAATAGCAAAGCAAGAATTGGGTAATGTGTATGTTATTTGGAGACATTAATACATGTTTTTGTGTTAGAAGGAATGGCTAGGAAGGAGACAATTGGGCAAGTGTGAGTGAGACAAGGAGTCGGAGGGGAGGACAAGTCCAGTAACTGTTGCAGAATGAGACACTGTTGAAATTCTTTGGGGTTTGGAGCCGAAGCTGCTGACATTGCTCGTCTTTAAAGTTGCCTTTTCAAAACTTGGTTTTTGGACATTAGTTGAGAATTACCCAACATTGGTTTCAAACCATAGGACAATGCACTGCCCTCCCCCGACCGGAATCTGATGCTGTGTTTGATGTTTCTATTTATCAACTTTTTCTCTGGTGGGAATTTCTAGGAATGGGACTCAGCCTGGAATTTTTTTGTTTGAGTATTAAGATGTGCTTGGACAAATTCCTACTTTAATATCACTAATGACTTATCAAGTTAAACAAAACAAATTCAGTTTCTTTCTTTGATTTACATTATGTCGTATTTCTTATCATCTTTAAGATCATATAGAACATCAAATTTTGAATGATGAAACAAGTGAAAGAGTTGGTCCTTATGCTATTTTCTAAATTTCATTCAAAATGCAATTGAAAGAGGCATTTTTAAAAGAATAACCCATTTTAAAAAAATTATTGAAAGAATGACCCCCTCCCAATATTATTTAAAAAAATGATCCAAAATTAGCCATGTAGGAAGACCTCGCTTTCTACAAAACCTATTTTAGGACCTCGCTTCCTGCAGAATGCAAGGTCTTTTTATACAAATATTAAATTGAGCCATCTAAAAAGTCTCTCCACGTTGGATGGAACTCGCGTTTTGCAGAAAGCGAGGTCTTTAATAGCTTTTTTGCATAACGCGAGGTATTCCTATGTGGCCTCCCAACATTATTTAGAAAAATGATCCCAAATTAGCCATGTAGGAAGACCTCGCTTTCTACAAAACGTATTTTAGGACATCGCTTCCTGCAGAATGCAAGGTCTTTTTTTTTACAAATATTAAATTGAGCCATCTAAAAAGTCCCTCCACTTTGGATGGAACTCGTGTAATGACTCGGGTTTCGAAACTCGAGGGTCAGGTTGACTCGAGGCATGGGCTTCGCGTTTGGGCTGAGATATTGGGCCTTGAGAGCCTTGTTGGTCTTGAAAGAAAGGTTTTGGGCTTGGGTTGTTGGTTTGTTTATGGCTAGGTGAAGGTAAGGGGGCAAATGGGTAAAAGCATAATTAACTCAAGGGAGAGCTGGTGGGGTTTAATTTTCTACAGAAAAAATGGGGGAGGATGAGACCATTCTGGTCTCCTTGTCTCATCTTTCTCTTACCCTCATTTTCTTCCTTCAAATCTTAATAGTTCAAGGTCCAATCTTTAGAATTTTGAGAGTGAATCTCGGATAGGGTGTGAAGAGAAAGTTGTTCAGCATTAGAGGATTTTTATTTTGAGTTAAGCTTTGCTTAGAACGGTGATGGAAGAGGTTATGTTTAGTTTGAAGAGGAAGAACGAGAATGAGTTCTTGAGGGCTTCTTCACCAGCTTTAATACAAGGTTAGTACACTACTAACTCATATTGTTTCCTGCAACTCATAAAAATAGGGACACGGGCCTCATTCGAAGATGCTTGATGTGAGATTCCAGGCATGGATGTTGGATCCCAATGCTTAGTGGACGCGGCCCTAATCCCTTGAGTATAGGATAGCGCCATATGGTAAAGCTATCGTTATCTTGCCATGATGTCATTCATGTTGCATTGCTTTATTTATGATTTGCATGAAGTATGGTTGAGTGGCGGTGTATCCACTTAGCTTTGTTAGCTTAGCGTTCGGAATCATTGTTTTCGTTCGTAGGTTAGTAGGTTTAGCTTGTTCTTGGATGAACACCATAAAGGAAAGATTACAGTGCTTCGTCTCATCAGAGTACAATATTTAGGTCATTGGGCTATGTATTTGTAAGAGCCTATTGTATTTTGTAATTTGTATTTGGATTTTTAAACGATCGAGTCAAAGGTTTATAATGTACTTTTAAAATGAGCTCCATTGTATATGCTTTCAAATATTTAGTATGTTTTATTGGGTTGTAATTAAATGGATTTTCATAATAGATTTATGGATTGGGCTAAACTAGGTAAAAATTTCATGGTAATGGTTTAAGCTTGAGGCCTAAATGTGACACATGGGTCGATAGTGTTACATTTAGTGGTATCAGAGACTAGGTTTAGCCGGCTCTAGGAAAAACCCCAGGGTGGTTAGGGGTCGGGAATATGTGTCTAGAGAATACGAGCTCGTATGTTTAAGTTGTACTCCTTCAAGACTGAAATCTGGATGGTGTGTCATGTGTTCGCGTGTGTCGCTGGTTGCGACTTTAAGATAGACTCGGTCTCGGTCGTGAGGGTCGTGTGTTGGTTGATTCTTTTGAGGATGATTCTGAGATCGGAGTTATCTTAGATATTAGGCTTGGGTTTACGAAGGAATAGAGGAGTTGAGAGTGTGTCATCCTCCTATCGCTTGAGGAAGTAATCGTGATTATGTGCCGTAAGTTACCTTGAGGTCTTGAGTTAATGGTGAGAACCTCTTGTGCTGAGATTCTACGTGTTGGTAGACGACCCTTATGGAATGGATAAAAGGGCTTGCTTTTGATTGACTAGTTGTAAAGTGAAGATCGGAGGCCGTCATCATCCGTAATAAGTGAACCTTAATGGTGGGTACCATGTGATGGGGATGTAGCACGCCTGACGGATATGCGTTTTCGTCTAATGTAAAGAAGTACATGATAGTTGTGAGGTCACAAGTACGATCTTAGTAGGCTGAATGCCCTAAGATCTCGAGTAAGGTATGCTTGTTGTGGATGTTTATAGTAATGGTCAGAGGGATAACATGGGCTTTGTGTGAGGCGATGCTTGAGTGAAGCTTGAGAATACGTGGTTGACAGATACAACAGAGTTGTCTCCTAAATGAGTTGTTATGATACTGGCCACCGGTTGTTGTTCGGTCATGAGCCAGCTTGAGATAACAAGTGTAGTGTTGGAAGCTTCGAGGTTTTAGGGGAACCAAACCCAGAGTAATCAGAAAGACAAACTATCATCTTCTGAATGCGGTTCAGACCCGTTAGGTTGACGACGTGAGTTTGACCAAGGAGAGTCGTGAAGGGAGCCATGTTCCTTTAAAGAGAGGGGCAGTATTGTTACGAATCTAAGTATAGAAAAAAGGGGTTAAAAAAAGATGACCTGATCGATCGGGTTGATGGTTAAGAAACACTCAGAAGGATCTACGAATGACGTGGAATAGACTTAATGGAATCTTGTCTGTATCGTCTTTTTCTTAAAGGTAATGTATACGGAGGGTAAGAGACCATAGAGTCTGGTCTATTGTCTGCGCTTTCGATATGTGATATCTTTGTGGATGAGTTTCGGAAGAGATACATCGGTAAGGTACATACGGATGATGTGAGGATCAGTTCCTACATCTGGTTCAAGGAGATCGAACGGTGTTTGTTTATGGGCAAGAGTTTTTATGTTGAGCCGGTATGCCCAGTGTTGTTGTCACTAAAGAGTTGAGGTGCAAGAAGTTCAGACAATGCTTAAATTTTGGCTTTCAATTGCATATGACAGCGAGTCTGCTTGAGACATTCTTTGAGTTAGCCAATAGTGCGAAGACACTTGAGCGATTCAGAGTTTAGCATCTAATCGGTTCGAAGGTTCTAGAGGTCATGATGTGGAGACCCAGGATATGGTGGATTTCTTTCCCTATTTGCATGAGGGGTTTTGTGCTTCGAGGAGTTCGAAGAGAATTGCTCCGGATCAGTCACCGAGAGTTGGTATGGGATCTAGATCGAGGGTTCGTAGAAGCTCTTTGATTTCTACTCCGATAGGGAGTATTGATGGTTCTATTGGAGCATCGCTTCTATCGGCATGCGTGTGTTGTGGCCGACATCACCTTGGGTATGTTTTTTGCTTTGAAGGGTTTGCTATCGGTGCCGGGCACTAGGGAATTTGGCAAATGACTACCCAGCCCTAGATAAGATACACCAGTGTAGCGATGTCTTTTTCTGATACTTCTCATCGCTAAATAAAAACGATTGTTTTTCGAAGGATTTTTGAAAGGTGTTTGTGACTCTTTTGGATATAAAATATTTATTCCGTGGGGGTTTTAAAGAAACCGTATTTTTGAAAAATGGAGTCGCCACCGGCCACTTAGGTAGACCGGACACCATAAAACCAGAGATTCAAAAAGACAGGGTTCGGGAGTCGGTTACGGATGGGGAAGGATTAGCACCCCCACACCGCCCAAAAATTGGTACTTTAATAATTACCGCTTTATTAATATTGGATTTTCCGGATTATAGTGACGATTATTTTAAAATTCGGTCCTAATTGCGAATAAATTTTAAGGGTCCCGTTATCCGAGAGTAACGCCAACCACTATCACTACGCACGATCATCGCCCCGTTTACGCTCGGATAAAAGGACACCGCATTAACAATTATATATCATATGCAATCTTAGTGGTAAAAATATAAAACATGGAAAAATATTTAAATGCAATAAATATTGACATAATGAATACTAATTTAACATAAATGATAAACTAGACTAAAACATGCATATAAACATATTAATCTAACTCATAAATAAAAACATATCTAGCATAAAAAAATACTAATATTCATAAATATTAATCTAACATAAAAACAAATTCATAAAATACTATCCTAAAACATACATACATAAATATTAATCTGACTCATAAATAAAAACATATCTAACATAAATAAAATATTAATATAAAACACAAATTTAAAACATATTAAATATTAATCTAAAACATAAACATAAAAAATAAGACTACAATTTTAAAATAACTAATACTTCATTAATTTATAAAAATTACAACATAAAGAAAAAAAGAAAAATATACCTAATTAGATGTCCAGAATGACGAACCCCCGCCAGGACCCACCGAGATCTACCACGACCTCTCCAAAAATATTAACTAGATCGGACCTAAAATAGGACCCCGATCGAACCGGTTAGGACCGAGGATATTACCCCGGTCCTGGGCTAGCCGAATTGGCCTGCCCCGATTCAAATTGCCGCGTGCAATTTTCCAATTGCAATTGCAATTGCAATTTTCAATTTGCTTGCTGCAATTGCTTCTTTGCCTCCCTCAATTCCCCGCTGCAATCCTCTATTTATAGGGGATTGGGGGAGGCATGTGGGTGACGTGGACCACCCTAAACCACTCCCTTTTTTTTTGCTTTTTTTTTATTTATTTTTTTATTATTATTTATATATATTATTACAACAATACTAAAAATATTAAAAAACCGTACAAAAATGAGTGATTACAGTTGCCCCTCTTTGCTTGTTCTTGTGAAACGAGGACAAAGCAAAGATCAAAAGCACTCATTTTATCAGACTTCCCTGTTTGTAGCCTTGGAAAAACGAATTCTTTTGGACATCTCCGCTCTTCCTTGGCTGAATCTTCGGGCTCGTAAGTTCTTCCTATATAGAGCTTCGTCACCTTCCGATCTTGGAGTTTTATCAGACTTCCCTGTTTGGTTTGTAGCCTTGGAAAAGCGAATTCTTTTGGACATCTCCGATCTTCCTTGGCTGAATCTTCGGGCTCGTAAGTTCTTCCTATATAGAGCTTCGTCACCTTCCGATCTTGGAGTTTTATCAGACTTCCCTGTTTGGTCTGTAGCCTTGGAAAAGCGAATTTTTTTGGACATCTCCGCTCTTCCTTGGCTGAATTTTCAAGCTCGTAAGTTCTTCCTATATAGAACTTCATCACCTTCCGATCTTGGAGCTACAGGCTCTTTTCGACCACGTAACCCTTCGCTCTCATTCTTATCAGACTTCCCTGTTTGTAGCTTTGGAAAAACGAAATTTTTGGACATCTCCGCTCTTCCTTGGCTGAATCTTCAGGCTTGTAAGTTCTTCCTATATAGAGCTTCGTCACCTTCCGACCTTGGAGCTACAGGCTCTTTTCGACCACGTAACCCTTCGCTCTCATTGTAGCTTTGGAAAACGAATTCTTTTGGACATCTCCGTTCTTCCTTGGCTGAATCTTGAGGCATGTAAGTTCTTCCTATATAGAACTCTTGGCGTCGAGAGTCTCGAGCTGCAGAGTTCTTTTCGACACATAACCCTTCACCCTAAGACAATGAAGCTCAGAGTCTTTCCTATATAAGACTCTTTGCTTTTTTGACACAACAGTTTCCTATATAACCCTGTGTCATAAGTGAATTGCTTTGACTGGGAGTTCTTCCTATATAGAATCTGAAGTCTTCACCTTGGAGCCATCAGTTTCTCTTATATAGAACTTTTTGGCGTCTCGGAATCTCTGAGCTACAGAGTTCTTTTCGACACGTACCCTTCGCCCTAAGACAATGGAGCTGAGTCTTTCCTATATAAGACTCTTTGCTTTTGACACATGAGTTTCCTATATAACCCTGTGTCATAAGTGAATTGCTTTGACCGAGAGTTCTTCCTATATAGACTGCGAGTCTTCACCTTGGAGCCATCGGTTCCTCCTATATAGAACTTTTTGGCGTCTGGAATCTCGAGAGCTACAGGTTCTTTTCGACACGTAAACCCTTCGCCCTAAGACAATGGAGCTCTGAGTCTTTCCTATATAAGACTCTTTGCTTTCGACACAACAGTTTCCTATATAACCTTGTGTCAAGGGTGAATTTCTTTGACCGGGAGTTCTTCCTATATAGAACTGCGAGTCTTCACCCTGGAGCTGTCAGTTCCTCCTATATAGAACTTTTTGGCGTCTGGAATCTCAGAGCTACAGGTTCTTTTCGACACAGAACCCTTCGCCCTAAGACAATGGAGCTCGGAGTCTTTCCTATATAAGACTCTTTGCTTTCGACACCACAGGTTTCCTATATAACCCTGTGTCAAGGGTGAATTTCTTTGACCGGGAGTTCTTCCTATATAGAATCTGAAGTCTTCACCCCGAGTGTCGATCCTTCCTATATAGAACTTTCAGCTTCCGAAGCCTCGGAGAGGAGGGTTCTTCCTATATAGAACCTCTCTCCAGGGCTTGAAAACATGTGCCTTTATGTAAAAACATTGTCTCCTCATTTGTGATTCACATCGTGATGACCCTTGATGTCTCTTTGGATCTGCAAATACCTGAGATGAAAACAAAATGCTATGACAAATGAATGAATTGACATGCTCCTAATCCTAGTGATGTCTGACTATTCATAATGCATGAGCTTCAATATCATGGTGGGTTTGTTTTGGTCCTTTTGACGTTCGCTTTCTCCTTTCTTACGGGCATCGATACCCGCTTCACCGCCAAGTTCAACCATCTCGACCTTTCTTTTTCCTCCAATTATGATTTGGAATTTTAAAGCGCCCTTTCGGGTTTTCACTTTAAAGAGATTTTTTTTTCGAGATAGTATTTCTTGACGGCATCGAATTTATGGGATTTTTCAGCTCGTCCCCGTCCATTTTCATTAGGATCGGGCTCTCTCCGAGAAGGCCTTTTTATGACGTATGGTCCTTCCTGGTTGGGCATCCATTTTCCTCGAGAATCTTTACGGATAGGGAGGATTCTTTTGAGTACGATCCCCTTCTTTGAATTCTCTTGGCGTACCTTTTTGTTGTAAGCCTGCACCATCCACTTTTGGTACATCGACCATGACAAATGGCTTTTAGTCTTTTTCGTCAATGAGATTTAGTTGGTCGAGTCCGCCTGTACCCATTCAGCTTCTTCCGTTTTGCCGTTTAAGACCGGAGGGACGGAATCTCTACCTCAATTGGGAATACTGCTTCGGTACCATACACCAAGGAGTAAGGCGTTGCCCCCGTTGATGTGCGGATGGACGTTCTATAGGCGAAAAGGGCAAAAGGCAACTTCTCATGCCAATCCTTGTAGGTATCCGTAGTCTTCGCTATGATTTTCTTTATATTTTTGTTTCTTCGCTTCCCTTTGCTCCATTCATTTTAGGACGATAGACTGTGGAATTATGGTGTGTTATTTTGAATTGAGTGCACACGTCCTTTATCATTTTGTTGTTCAGATTGTAAGCATTGTCGGTGATGATCCTCTCTGGCAATCCGTATCGACAAATAATTTCCTTCTTTAAGAACTTACAAACTGTAGTCCTGGTGATATTGGCATAAGACGCTGCCTCTACCCAATTAGTGAAGTAGTCTATGGCGACCAAAATGAAACGATGCCTATTGGAAGCTTTCGGATGGATCTGCCCGATAACGTCCATGCCCCACGCTGCGAAAGGCCACGGAGAATTCATGGTGTGTAGAGGCGATGGGGGTGCATGAATTTTGTCAGCGTAAATTTGACATTTGTGGTATTTCCTGGCGTAATCGATGCAATCTCCCTCCATGGTCAACCAGAAATAACCGTATCTCATAATTTTTCGGGCTATAGACAACCCGTTGGCGTGCGTTCCACAGATCCCGTCATGTACTTCGGCTAAGATTTCCTTCGCCTCCCGGGCATCCACACATCTCAGCAATGTTTGATCATGACTTTTCCTATATAGGATCTCCTCATCTAGGACATATTTCGTTGCCATTTTTCTGAGCGCTTTTCTGTCATTGTCGTTTGCCCCTTCTGGATACTTTCGAAGCTTGACATATTGCAGGATATCATAGTACCATGGATTCCCGTCAATCTCTTCCTGCACATTACAACAATGAGCATGCTTTTCAAACGTCTCGCATCTCAATGGGTCTCATTTACGCCTGTGTGTTTGTTTTAAACATGGACGTCAAGGTTGCCAATGCATCCGCCATCCGATTTTCTTCTAAGGGGCAGGTAATTGGTGACCTTTTCGAACTCTTTGACGAGCTCTTGGATTAATTCGTGATATTTGACCAACCGGGTCTCTCGGTTTCCCACTCCCCGCGCAATTGGTAAATGACTAAGGACGAATCTCCGAACACTCGAAGTTCCTTAACCTTTCTCTCGATGGGTGAGTTTAGTCCCATGATGCAAGCCGTATTCAGCTATATTGTTTGTGCAGAAGAATTCCAATCTGGCTGATGAAAGGATAATAGACGTCCTCGGTGAAATTAGCACCGCCCTATCCCATGTCCGAGGGCGTTAGAGGCTCCATCAAGTAAAGTTTCCATGACTTATCATCCAAATCTCTTCTTCGGTTGTAATGCACATCAAGTCTTCGTCTGGGAAACTAAAGTTCAATGTCTCATAGTCATCCGAAGCACGACTAGCTAGGAAATCCGCTACGGCACTCCCCTTTACGGCTTTCTGATTAATATATACGATGTCGAATTCGGATAAGAGCATACGCCATCGGGCCATCCTTCCCGTTAAGCGCCGGCGCTTCCATTAGGAACTTTAATGGGTTTAGCTTGGATATCAACCAGGTAGTATGGTACAACGTGTCTTTCTCGAGCCGCTTGGTAGCCCAAACTAGAGCACAACACGAACCACGCCTTTGGCGGGTACCGTGTTTCGCAATCATTGAATTTCCGCTTAGGTAGTAGATGGCTGCTCCTTTTTCTTGACTCATCGTGTTGCCCCAAAGACACATCCCATTGAATTCTCGAAGATCTGTTTAGTGGTCGACCGTGCATCGTGCGACTAAAATTGGAGCATTTGTCGTACTTTTTTTGCGAAAGGCTTTCTTGTCTTTAGAGTTATCACCCGCCATCATAAATGATCGTCTGGTTCTTATATTATTCTTATATGAACCCTTGTCATCTTCTTGGCTTGGCGTTGCCCCATTCAACCACGGGCTCCATTGCTTTGAATTTTCTAGCCCATCCTATAGAGCCTTGATCTATTTCTAGTCACTGGGTGAGCCAAGATGCTTCCATCCCTTGAACTCTTCCTTGATTTTTTCTCATGACATTTTGATGGGAACTAACTTTCGGTCCCTATGCTTTAAATCTCATCATCATTCATTTTTAAAGTAAAGTAAAAGGCAATTTACTTGTGTATATTTCAAAAAATAATGATTGTTTGAAAAGATAATGATCATTTCGAAAATCACAACTTGGACATTTTGAAAACATTGTTTGGAACAAATGGTAAACATCATAACTTTGGGAGAAAATGTCAAACCTTTTAAAACATGTTTGCCCCGAAATATCAAACACCATAGCGCATCTGTTTCAAGTTGTTGAGAGACCAACTCTAATGAAGCGCATATTTAGAAGATCTTGACCATTGTGGAGATATATGCCAATGCATAGTTTCTTTACGGTCTAATAGGCTTTTGAGAGGAACAACCCTACCTAGTTTCTACCCCGTTTAAGGTGGCTCTCTTAATCTCATTATCTCACCATGCCCCATTCTTCCCTCATTTGGGTGTCGATCAAGCACTTCGAAGTTTGACGTTCCTTGAAGAAAAGTTAACCCTTATAGGCGGAATGAAATCTGAAGACATTCTCATTCAACTTGGATTTTTATGGATGACCAGAATGGTCTTTGGGGCTTGTAATGTAGGCCTTTGGTTTATGGTTAAGTGAAACAGTATTTTTGTACTTGTGTAACTTGGATATGCCCATTATTCCTTTTTTTTTTATCACTCTAGACTGCCCGTTTTCGGGTTTTCACCCTAGAGTTCATTTCCTTTCTTTTTCTTGTATCTTTGCCTTGCATTACGGCTATATCTTGATGTTCGTTTTCTGTCCAAGAATGTTTGATCCTCCAGAACTCCTCGGAACTAAGATTTCTTGAAGGACTACGAATACATTTCTGGGAATTCTTGTGATTGGCACGCCCAGATGAAATGTTATTCTTGCTTTCTTTTTTTCTCTCTTTTTTCTTTTTCACTTTTTCTCTTGGATCGCTCTAGACTGCCCATTTTTGGGTTTTCACCCTAGAGGTCACTTCCTTCTTTTGTACCTTCGGATCAATGTATTTTGGCTGGATATTGATGCCCAGTGAGCTCGTGTAGACTACTCTTTTTCTTCATTTTCAGGATCACTCTAGACTGCCCATTTTTGGGTTTTCACTCTAGAGGTCATTTCCTTTTTCAAAATTGGCGATCTTCGGGCCGACTTGTCTTGACTTGGCTTCAATTCGAGCTTCTATACTAATTTTCAAAACTGATGTTTACTTGAAATGTGGATTCCTTCTGTCTCTTGCTCATAGTTGAAGTCTCGTTCTTGTGTTGTTTGATCTGTGTGTGAAGCATAGACTGTATTCTTTCTTTCTTTCTTTTTCTTCTTTTTTTAGACTGTTCACTCTGGGTTTTTAGCATTGAATCTCTTTCTTCTTATTCGAGTCTATGAATGTATCCTCGAATCAACACGGATCTATATTGGTATTGATGCGATCTTCCGCTCGGAGTTAATTGCCCTCTGCAGCTCTTACGATATTTACTCGATCCTGGATTGCTTTGGTCTTTGATTACCATTTATCTTCTTTTTGGTTTTTCATTTGGACATATCCATGTTTCAACCACTTTCTTCGATGATTTTCTTATCTTCGTACCCAATCTGTATGGTCTCATCTGTGTCTTACGGTAAAGTAAAAGAACACCATTCGTTGACATATTCACAAATGTCCCGAGAATGCCTTGGGGGTAGAGGTTTAGGGTCAACTTTCGTTTCAAGGATCTTAAACGACAAGTGCCTGAGAAGATAAATTCTTAAAATGGGAATTGCCCATTGTCTAAACACTCGCTTTTGTTCCTCTGTTGGCCTAAGTAAACTAGCAGATACTCACATTTACAGTATCACCACAACATTCAATCTCTTCTAAATATATGCGACTTAGAGTTGATCTTTGGATCAAGCAAATATCTTTGTTGCATTCAAAATTCGAGGACTGGTATAGAAATGATATATACATATGTCCATTCAAAAATGTGTGTATATGCATATGGGAAAACTACCCATAAAAATGAAATGTTTAAAGAATCAAGAATGTAAATATGTTTTTCTAAATGGAAATGTGATTTTTAATTCTAATAAACAATGATTTTTTTTGTTGAGAATTTCTTTGTGAAATGATGAGAAAACCGTAGGGACCTTTGGATTATCTCCAGCGTGCTAACTCATTCTGCCCCTTCTAAGGTAGTGTAGGCTTGCCTCTTCTCTTGTTTTTCCATCATTTGGATGACTATCTTGTCACGACTCCTTATCGACCACCTTCTTAATTTTTAACGACCCCAAATTTCTTAGTATCATGCCCCAAGTGCCTCAATGTTTTGAAAGTGATACACATTTATCTCTCTGTTTCCTTTTGCTCCTATGCAGTCCTGGTCTTTAAACTAAGGTCCCGGAGTGCATGTTTGTTTTCGCTCTGATTGTCATTAAGTCCTCAAAGCTGACCTTCATTTTCTCGAGCATATTATTAAAGAATAAATATAAAAGATGGCATAGAAGTCAATTTCCTCTTCATCTACGGGGGTTGCACTTGGGTCACTAAACACAGATACCTCAAAGCACATTCCTTGAATCTTTCATCAGGTTTCATCTTCGTACCCTAGAGATACCGACGACTTAGTGCTAGGTCCAAAGCACATCATATCACGGTAGGTCCTGCTAGACTGTCGGGGAAGTAGTGGATCGGTAATTTTTAATGCATCCCTCCATCTTTTGCAGAATATGGCCGCGTGAATCTTGAGGCATCTTGTTCCATCATCATGTGCAAATCTGAGAATTTTTGGAATTCGAAGGAACGACCAACCCAGGGTTCAAACAGAGTTTTCTTGCATTAAAGACATCAAACTTCTTGTTTTCTCTTTTTTCCTCGAGCCCATCTTTTAACCTGCTCGGATCCGGATTTTTGAGTGTCTTCAATTCATGATAAAACTCTAATTGTTCTTTGGATTACCCCTCAAAAATTTTATGCAAGGTGTAAAATATATCATGATTGTACAATGTAATGCAATGCAATGTAATGTAATGCAATGCAATGCATGAATGCAAATGCGGTGTTGATTCTCGAACAGTCCTTAAAAGACTTTCAATCAGTAGAAAAAAATGTCCAGTTGCAAGAAACTAATAATGAATTACAGGTGTGATTAGCTTCCTTACGGAGATCTTGACGGGAAGCAAAACATGTGCTCCATGTCCCGACGTCGTCTTCAGGATGATGGATGACTTCGTCTTCTTTTCTTATTCTATTTTATGGACTTGTGACGTCATGATCTTTATTTTTGTGGCTTCTAAAAATGACATCAACAAGTGCAAGCATAATGCAGATAAGATCTTTTTTGGGTGCAAACGAATAATACATCTAAACAGGGATGGATTCTATCGGTCCTAAGGGAGTACTTTAAAAAAATTTAGGGTTTAAATTAAAATTCTCAAAGATCATTTGGTTTAAAAATTTCCCTATTTTTATTATCAAAAATTTTAACTTACTTAAAAATGAAACTTTTAGGTTTCTTTTTGTTATTATTATTCTTCTGAAAGTTTTATGAGAGAAGAAGTTTCAAAGCAAAATAATAATATTTTTAATTTTTTTTTTTTTTGAGTTAAATTAAAATCTGAGAATTTAAAAATGGTCAAATGTGAAGATTTAAAATTGGGGTTCTGCGGTCCTGATTGAATCTTCTGCATCGCACGTGCCTTATTGTCGCATCTTTGTCTTCTTTTCGCGATTGGTCTTTGCTCGGCCTAACTTGATCTTTGTAATATTATCGTTCCGGCAAAGCGGACTTTTTTCTATTTTGAAAGCCTTTTAATAAACTGTTCTTGAATCAACACTATGTCATGATATGCAACATGAATGCAAATAAAGGCGTTGATTCCATTTGGTAATCACCCTTCGAACGACTTTCATGGGAATTAAAGGGTCCAGATTACAAAAAGATCCATATTACAAAAGGAGTCCCTATTACAAAAAGAGTCTATTACAAAGTCTTAATTACAAAATAAAATTCTACACATAAACTCTAGCTCTACCTCCTACCTCATCGACAGCTCTGAGCAACTTGATAAACCTTGGTGCTTCTTCCATGTCCGGGGTTATGAAAGGTCGGAGAGTCGTGGCTTCGGTAGCTAAGTCATTCACACACCTTGTAGCTCGTTGTATGTCCACCATTAGGTCTCGTGTGTATACTTTTGCACTACACGCTCGTTCGGCAAATTGTTACGTCGGATCTGTTGAGTAATCTCTGACCGATGTCACGCGATGTCCTTCCTAAGACACCTTTTTTCCATGATGAAAGATTTTCTAATTGGGCAAACCACTTGAATCAACGCCTCTATGTAATGTGGATGCAATGATAATGCAACAAAAATATGTGTAAAAATAAAATAAAACACAAAAAGAAATGAGTTAGTATCGGATAAAAATAATAAATACATAAATAAAAGGACAAATTAAATAAGGTAAATAAACAAAACGACCCTATTTATCTAGTCCAAAACACCTAAGGTTATCCGCATGGCTCTAACAGGGTGGGTTTCTATGTTCTCTACATGCAGTGTTGGTGCTAGGAGGTACCCGAATTGTCCTTGTTGTCCCCTACTAAGGGTAGCAAGGCCCCCGATCATCACCCATTATAGGCTCCTTTCAACCGGGTTCAATTTAGGGGACCCATTCGCTTATGCCCGCATTTGAAGGAGCGATATCCTTACGAAAGCATAAGGTACTCGAGCCCCAAGGTACTTGCTAGGCCCATACGGGAGAACGATATCTCCACGAAAGCATTAGCGTTTTCCCCCCACTTAAAAAAGACGGGTTTATATGCCATATTTTAAATGTGTTAAAATAAACGCGCAATTATGACCGAATGTTAATTTAATAGTTACTTTAATCCGGAATTTCCAATATTAGTAAAGCGGTAATTATTTTAAAAGCTTGAGTCTCATTTGTTTTTGAAAAACAAAAATGTCCCCAGTGAGTCGCCATACATAGCGATGTGTTTTTTTCGATACTTCTCATCGCTAAATAAAAACGATTGTTTTTCGAAGGATTTTTGAAAGGTGTTTGTGACTCTTTTGGATATAAAATATTTATTCCGTGGGGTTTTAAAGAAACCGTATTTTTGAAAAATGGAGTCGCCACCGGCCACTTAGGTAGACCGGACACCATAAAACCAGAGATTTAAAAAGACAGGGTTCGGGAGTCGGTTACGGATGGGGAAGGATTAGCACCCCCACACCGCCCAAAAATTGGTACTTTAATAATTACCGCTTTATTAATATTGGATTTTCCGGATTATAGTGACGATTATTTTAAAATTCGGTCCTAATTGCGAATAAATTTTAAGGGTCCCGTTATCCGAGAGTAAACGCCAACCACTATCACTACGCACGACATCGGCCCGTTTACGCTCGGATAAAAGGACACCGCATTAACAATTATATATCATATGCAATCTTAGTGGTAAAAATATAAAACATGGCAAAATATTTAAATGCAATAAATATTGACATAACAGAATACTAATTTAACATAAATGATAAACTAGACTAAAACATGCATATAAACATATTAATCTAACTCATAAATAAAAACATATCTAGCATAAAAAAAATACTAATATTCATAAATATTAATCTAACATAAAAACAAATTCATAAAATACTATCCTAAAACATACATACATAAATATTAATCTGACTCATAAATAAAAACATATCTAACATAAATAAAATATTAATATAAAACACAAATTTAAAACATATTAAATATTAATCTAAAACATAAACATAAAAAATAAGACTACAATTTTAAAATAACTAATACTTCATTAATTTATAAAAATTACAACATAAAGAAAAAAAGAAAAATATACCTAATTAGATGTCCGAATGACGAACCCTGACCGGACCCCACCGAGATCTACCACGACCTCTCCAAAAATATTAACTAGATCGGACCTAAAATAGGACCCCGATCGAACCGGTTAGGACCGAGGATATTACCCCGGTCCTGGGCTAGCCGAATTGGCCTGCCCCGATTCAAATTGCCGCGTGCAATTTTCCAATTGCAATTGCAATTTTCAATTTGCTTGCTGCAATTACTTCTTTGCCTCCCTCAATTCCCCGCTGCAATCCTCTATTTATAGGGGATTGGGGGAGGCATGTGGGTGACGTGGACCACCCTAAACCACTCCTTTTTTTTTTGCTTTTTTTTTTGCTTTTTTTTATTTATTTTTTTTATTATTATTTATATATATTATTACAACAATACTAAAAATATTAAAAAACCGTACAAAAATGAGTGATTACAACCAGTTCAGTCTCAGAGGTTGGCTTTTTCTCGACATGATCAGAGTTTTGCTAAAGGAGTAGCAAAGGCGCCGTCAGGTCATTGAGGCATAGGTCCTGTGAGATCTATTGCTAGGTTTGGCGCGATATGTGGTTCTAGGCAGTTTGCTGCTCAGAATAAAGTTAACAATGTTGCGACCGATGATATGTTAGGTAATTAAGTTTTATGTTGGTTTCAGCTGTTGTGTTAGCCGTTTAGCTCTTCGGTTGTGTAATAGACCGGTTATTGTGAGGTGCATATTGGTAAATTTTGGGTTTAATATTGCTTTAGATGGTAAATATAATTGCATCCTTACTAGATAAGGTTTTATCTTAGACGATTGTTGATAGTGCATGAGGGTCGTATGATGTGAGTGGAAAGTCGAGAAGTTTTAGATTGCTTGAATCTAATTGTTATTGTTAGATAAGAAGAATCTTAACCTCTCTAGGGTGGATGTTGTGCTCCATAGTGCTAGCTCGAGGAAGGTTGGGTATGTTGCAAGATGTTATTGGCTTGCGTTGCAGACGCAAGGGTCGAGAGTCTCTGGTTCTAGAGTTGTGGGTATTTTGAGGGTATGGGGGTACCCTTGGTGAACAAGCAATCTTACCAATTGATTGTGGTTTAGAAAGACAATAAAGGTAACGTTGAGTTCGTTGTTAGTGTCCATCGCCCTGTGATATGGTACTTAATGAACTATTTGTTGGAGGCGTACTTGTGCGAGCGACTGATTGGGTGTTGTTGCCAAGTGCTTCGTTGAGATCGTATCACCATGAGATTAGCTTATATGGTGGCTTTGAATGTGTTGGGCCGTAGTGTAATGGTAGGAGATCGTTGCCAATTTCGCGTGAGTTTGGTGACCCTTTATTGGCCATAGAATGCGGAAGCTTCGCGTGTTGTTGTTAGAGTAAGGTACCGTAGAAAATGGTTAATGAAGGTTCTGATGGGCATGGTCGAGGTTTTAAAGGCGAATCGCGATGATAGTTGTTCGGCTTGTACACCTATTGAGCTAGACCTCGGGGAGTTAGAAGACTGCCCAATCGAGTTCGACTAAAGTTATTATCGGTTAAGACAAATAAGGTGGAAGTTATCAGAGTAGCGCAATGGAAACGTGGATCAATAGCTGTGTTGAGGGTAACCGAATGGTTGTGGTGCAAAGAAATGTCTTTAGATGGGCCAGTTGGAAATCCTCGAGAACAGTCAAATGGCTCTTCGCGTCTGATTGTTTAGACCGAGTCAATGGTTAGAAGAATGTGTTTAGACCTTCGCCAATAGAATGGTTAGTGTTGGGTTGCTTGTGCGAGTTCGTAAGTGGCGGAGGCTATCTCTCGGAACCAAGTAGTTGAATCGTAAGTAGTTTTCGATCCTGTTGAAAGCTGGTTTGGATAAAGTGAAGTTTTAGGTTCTGACTTGGTGGGTTAAGTCTGGAGAATGAAGTTGTTAGTTCAAGGTAGATTGATGTTAATGACCGATTGTTAGGGTTTTGTTTGTCATTTTGTGGTTTGGCCAGGATTTGGTTCTTAGGCGTGATGCATTCCGGACAATGTTTATGAATGTGGTGCAGTATTCTAGACGTAGATAAAGTCTAAGCTTAGTTTTAGCTGGTGGATGCTAATAGAAGGGTTGGTTAACCGAGGTAGAATCCCTTGAAGATGATTTCTTTAAGTTGTGTTTGAACAACATGGCTTGAAGTTAGTGGTGTTACCATGCTTAGCGGATCGTCGTAAGTGTCGTTGGTTGCTGAAAAAGAGTCGTAGGAAATCTCAAGAGAAGTGTTGAAAGCGTGTGGTTTAATGATATGGTTCTGTTTAAGGTAAATTGAAAGGAGGGACTCTCCCTAATCAAGGTGATCATGTTTGAATGGTGAAATGGTTATGTCTGTTTTGGTTACATCTCTTTTGCATCCATTTAAATTTTGAGGACGATATTTTCTTTTAGGAGGGGAGAGTTGTAACGACCCGGGTTTCGGAACTCGAGGGCCGGGTAGACCCGAGGCAAAGGCTTCTCTTTTGGGCTGAGATATTGGGCCTTGAGAGCCTTGTTGGTCTTGAAAAAAAGGTTTTGGGCTTGGGTTGTTGGTTTGTTTATGGATGGGTGAAGGTTAGAGTGGCAAATGGGTAAAAGCATAATTAAGTCAAGGGAGAGCTAGTGGGGGTTTAATTTTCTACATAAAAAAGATGAGGATGATAAGATCATTCTGGTCCCATTGTCTCATCTTTTTCTTACCCTCATTTTCTTCCTTCAAATCTTAATAGTTCAAGGTCTAATCTTTAGAATTTTGAGAGTGAATCTCGGATGGGGTGTGAAGAGAAAGTTGTTCAACATTAAAGGATCTTTATTTTGATGTAAGCTTTGCTTAGAACGGTGATGGAAGAGGTTTGTTGAGTTTGAAGAGGAAGAACGAGACTGGGTTCTTAAGGGCTTCTTCACCAGCTTTAATACAAGGTTAGTACACTACTAACTCATATTGTTTATTGCAACTCATAAAAATAGGCTTGATGCATACATTGGTGTTTTTGGCTTGTTTATTCCTTGAGTGGCTGTTAATGGTAAATCATGTGATAGATGTTTCTATGGCTTAAAATTTGTAGAAACCCACTTAATACTGTCATCATAACTTGTAGGGATGGTTTGGGGCTTAACCGTCTAGGTTAAACAGGGTTTCTAGGTGAAACCCGCACCCAGGGTTTAAAAATTGGGCTTGAGTACCGATACCGGGGCTAGGGTATCGGTACTCATTAGTGTAATGGGGGAAGAGTTGTGAGGGGAGTATCGGTACGCCTCCTTGTGTATCGGTACCCCCTTGCAAACAAGAATTCCAGTGATGCCTTAGCATATCGGTACGCAATGGCGCGTATCGGTACGTACTGTTACATTGCCTATGAGAGGCTTGTATATCGGTACGCGTAGATAGGTGTACCGGTATGGATGTGGATCGGTATAGGGAGATCCTAGTACCGATAAGAGGGTATCGGTACATAATGAAGCGTATTAGTACGGCTTGATGGTTCAAATCTTTCGAACCTAAAATGAGTATCGATACTCATGGCCGAGTATCGGTACCTAGAGGGAAGTACCGGTACCCACATAGGAGTATCGGTACTTGTTGGGCATTTTGCCCAAGAAATTCGAGTTTACGTTCGGGGGTTATATAATTCGAGACAAAGGGCTTTGGGGGTGTTTTAAGGTGTAAAATGAATACTAAAACTAAGAAATGGGGATTTTAACCTCTTATGAGAATAATGGGCTAATAACTTTGTAAACATTGGGTGAACTGTGAGAGGTGGTAATCCATAGGGATCCCAGGTGGATCGTGGATGCTGTGTGGAAATCCAGACCATTGTTGTTTGCAGAAGGGCACCTATAAGGTTGAGTCTTATCGAATAATAAGATAAAATAATGAGAACGGCTAAGGTGTACCTTTATAAGTATACTAATGAATAGACAATTCAACAGGATGATATAATTAATAAAAAGAAAACCATATTTCGGTACTCACATAAGAGTATCGGTACTCGTTGGGCATTCTGCCCAAGAAATTCGAGTTTACGTTCGGGGGTTCTATAATTCGAGGCAAAGGGCATTGAGGGTGTTTTAAGATGTAAAATGAATACTAAAACTGAGAAATGGGGATTTTAACCTCTTATGAGAATAATGGGCTAATAACTTTGTAAACATTGGGTGAACTGTGAGAGGTGGTAACCCATAGGGATCCCAGGTGGATCGTGGATGTTGTGTGGAAATCCAGACCATTGTTGTGTGCGGAAGGGGTGCCTATAAGGTTGAGTCTTATCGGATAATAAGATAAAATAATGAGAACGGCTAAGGTGTACCTTTATAAGTATACTAATGAATAGACAATTCAACGTGATGATTTAATTAATAAAAAGAAAACCATAGGGCTATGGTAAATGTGTTAGAGTTGTGTGGGATAAGACCCTTGTGTCGAGGTTTAGAGTTGTGTGGTTATTAGGGTCCTTGCTGTGTGCTGAGGGACGTCTAGGTAATCGAGCCATCCCTTGTTGTTGGGATTGAATACCGTAAGTGTGTTGCAACACCTTGAAGATTTCTGAATGTCGGATCCCGATGCTACGTGGACACGAGCCTCATTCGAAGATGCTTGATGTGAGATTCCAGGCATGGATGTTGGATCCCGATGCTTAGTGGACGCAAGTCTCATCCCTTGAGTATAAGATCCCGATGCTTAGTGGACGCGAGCCTTGCTCAGAGTATAGGATCCCGGTGCTTAGTGGACGCGGGCTCCATTATACATATATAATTATGGTTGTATGTGTGATGCTATGTAAGTGCATAAGGTTCTTGTATGAGCTGTGTGCGTAATCATACATTCATAATACTATGTGTTTAGGCAGATATGGTAGCACCATCATTATCTTGCCATGATGTCATTCATGTTGCATTGCTTTATTTATGATTTACAGGAAGTATGGTTGAGTGGCGGTGTATCCACTGAGCTTTGTTAGCTTAGCGTTCGGAATCGTTGTTTCTGTTCGCAGGTTAGTAGGTTTGGCTTGTTCTTGGAGGAGCACCATTAAGGAAAGATTCCAGTGCGCTTCGTTTCATCAGAGTACAGTATTTAGGTTATTGGGCTATGTATTCGTAGGACCCTATTGTATTTTGTAATTCGTATTTGTATTTTTAAACGATCGAGTCAAATGTTTATAATATACTTTTAAAAGGAGCTCAACTGTATATGCTTTCAAATATTTAGTATGTTTTATTGGGTTGTAATTAAATGGATTTTCATAATAGATTTGTGGATTGGGCTAAACTATGTCAAAATTTCATGGTAATGGTTTGGGCTTGAGGCCTAAATGTGACATCCGGGTCGAGGGTGTTACAATTCGCGTTCTGCAGAAAGCGAGGTCTTTAATAGCTTTTTGCAGAACACGAGGTATTCTTATGTGGCCGATTTGGGGTCATTTTTTTAAATAATATTGGCATAATTTTTTAATAAAATATTAAAAAAGGGTTTTAGATTTAAAAATGCCATTCAAAGATCTGTCTCAGAATACACAAGTACAACTCTCCACTGTGGCTCACGTCCTAATCTTGTCTAAGCCTTGTGACTCACTAGATTCTTGATTTAAGTGAAATGCACAGAATAGGTTTTTGATTTTGTTTGCAAGGGATGCAAAAGTTTCAATAATTATATTAAACTTGTGTTGCCAAAGCTTCAACTGTAAAGTGACCGGTTCACAGTATCAAAAGCTATGTTATTAAACTTTGTTCGGTGCAAATTTTGGAACGAGAGTTGGACCGAAAATGAGATTTTGGCGGAAGTTGAAATTTCAGCTTTTGCATTTTGCAAATTTTTAGGCAAAATATGAGTATCGAATTAAATTTCTGTATGTCTAACATAACCGTTCCACGTTGTTTCTGCTCTCAACAACCTAACGACTGTTTGGGAAGCATTCCCGAACAAAGCCTAAGTCAGCAAGGCAAGAGCCAACCAACTGTGTTGGAAAATTAGGCAAAATAGAACATCACCTAATCTGGTTTGGTCTCCCAAGCATGGCAGGCAGCTGCTATTCATTCCTCTGTTCAAAACAATTACACAGGCAGAGTGAACTCTTCCCCGCGACTGTTTGGTTTAAGTAATGAAAATGAAAACCGTTTGTTTCGAAATTCTTCCTGGCAGGAAAAATTCAACAGTGTAAATGTAAATACCCCATACCGTTAGGTAATCGGTTGATTAAGATTGCCAAGCAGGAGATGAGGGAATGGCCAACATCACTTTAATTTTTGTTTGAAAATTTTCTAAACATATTAAAAGCAGCTTAACAGCTGCATTAACATCCTGCTTTTCGAGCTTACACGGCTCTTATGTAACCATGACAAGTATCTATCACAAGAGTTGAAAGTGCCTTGATTGCAGCAATTGGATTTTAGTAACAGAGTTGGGTAGCATTGGCAACCTTCCAGCTTCAGACAAGTTGTTCAATCCAACACCAGGCAGCTGTTTTGCACGAAAACTGAGCTGCTCACAGAAAATGGTCATCAGTTGACCTCCCTCACCACGCCAATAGTTCAAGATTCCTTGTAAAGTGGAGTCACAGGCCTACAAGTTGTTCAGGCAAGCTTGATGTGGGTCAGGATTGTTGTAACAAATGAAGGGAAAGTCCGTTGGGCTTTAAGTTCCGTTGATTCAATAACATACCTAGTCATAGTAATAATTTCTAACTGATATAAATTTAGATAAAAATAAATATTAAGAAACTAATAAACATAATATCATGGATAATAATTTCTAACTGATATAAATTTGTATAAAAATAAATATTAAGAAATTAAATAATCGTTTAATATATGTTAAATTTTAAGTATTCATCCTATAATTTTAAATTTTTTTCAACCAACTTATAAATACAAAGGAGGAAAACTCTATGGTTCTCTAAACCAAACCTTAAAACAAATTTATTGAGGATCAGAATGGGCAGCAGGTCAGGACGGAGGACAGATATAGGCGCAGGATTTTATTTAAGAGGACGAATTAATAAAATTTTAAGAGGCGAATTTATAGTTTTAAGGAGATAAAAATAGATTTTTAATAAAAAATAAAATTTTCAAAATCATATATGGTTCTCACAACAAGGATAGAAACAAATGTAGAGGTCCAGAATGGGTAGCAGGTCAGGACTGAGGACCATTATTACATATGTGTACATTTTTATATGATACGAAGTTTCATGAAGAACGTGACATTTATGGTGAGTTACGATTGGCCTTGATGTTAATCATAAAAATGCAGCAATTGGGAAGCAATCTCCATCACCTACCACATAAAAATAAATAAAACATTATTATCCCTGGTCAAACATCATTTTCAGCCTTCCTTGTTTGTTTTTGATTTGCTAAGAATCTCGATTGTTTTCATCGTTTGTGCCAACTTTCTCTGTCTACTGCAACGGATATTCTGGTTATGGCTGTACCGGTCCTGGATATTTTCATTAAAATGTTAAAACTTGTAAATTTGCCAACCAGACAAGCAGACATGAATATGAGAAGAGCAAAATAGAGGATCAAGTTCATTGACTTTTATGGAAGCATCCTTAGCCATCGTCCAATCTAGGGTAGCCAAACATCATCCCAGAATTTAACTTGTGATGCATCCCTAAACACCATTTAAGATTTGCATGAAAGACTTCCATATTTTAATAAGGCTTCCCCAAAGAGACAAGCACGACGATCTATGGAGGGACACAAGACAAGCTTCCCTAACTTATTACATTTTCAAGGTAACTGTTGGGATTAGAACTCATACAAGATAAAACAATAAGAACATCAATAGTTACTCGACCAATTAGCAGATCTCAACTTTATACTTTTGACTAAGGAATTGTACACAAAGAGTGCTATAATAATCAACAAGGGCGAACCCAATTTTAAACATAAAAACAATATTGTGCTAGGTGCTCACTTAGATGTTTTATGCTAAGACCATTGACAAATGGGATTCTAATTAGAGTTTAATAGAAGGGGATGAACTACCCCAAATAAACCTTCTAAATTACTATGGTAATCAATATTCACACTCAACTTACCATATATATAATTATGGTAGGTTCATGAGCAAGCTCATTTGGTCGATTGGTCAAATTGTTCGTCTTTTTTCCCTCATATTATCTTAGTTCATGGGTTATAGATTCACTAGCAGCACCTCCTTCCTTCTCTTAAAATTTCTCATTTCCTCTCTCTCCGCGTAAAATTAAGATTAAAATTAAGACTCATCAATTATGGTAGGTTCATAATCACGGAGAACTTGCTATAAATATTGAGTAATTAGTTTATATTAATTAAAAATATAATATGGTAAGTTCATATTCACAGTAAACTTACAATGAATGTTTTTAATTAAGATAAATAAAAAATATAATCAGGATATATAAAATTAAACAATAACTATATTTGAAACAGTTCATTTATATTAATTGACTTAAAAATATGAATAGGAATTGTGATACCACTTCATTCCGAATCATTTTAAAGAGCATAATTTTTTTTTTAAAAATAAGTCAGGGGCTACATGTTTTGAATGAAAATCCTTTACTCTTTTTAATGTTTTTGCATATATTTCAACATTAAAAAATTTAAGCTTAAAATTTATAATTATTAATTTTAAGAGTTAAAACTTAAAATTTAAAGAGTATAACGAAAAGTTTAATTTTTTTATCGTTAAAACATACATAAAAATATTAAAACAAAAAGAGAAGATTTTTGTTCACAGATAAATAGAGTAATACAATTGGGGAAATGAAGCAATTTCGGTTAAATTTTTCCTAAAATATTATATATCTAAATTATTCTTTAATATTATGTTTAGAAAGTGTGGAACTTTTCATTTTGAATCATTTTAAAGAACATAAATTTTTATTTAAAATAATTATAATTTGACTTTAAATAATATTTTTTCGAATAAAAATCTTTTTTTTATTCTTTTTTTGACTTAACAAAAAAATAAAAATGTAAAACAGTAAAATTATTTCTCTTTTGATATCTCTATATAACAAAATACTTAATTTTTATAAATTAAAAAATAATATGACATATACAATATTAAAAAATTAATTGTCATATTTGAGTAAAGTTACCTATTATTATTGCTTTGATGTAATTACTAATTAGTCAGCCAGGACACAATATACACGTTTCATGAAAAATCCGAGCGGGCCCCTACGCACGTACCCAGAATAAATTAACTTCTCAAGGGGACAAAACCAAAAGAAAAAAAACCCTCGATTCTCCTCCATATACAGATACAGTCCCCCCGTAGCCGCTGTTAAATTAGGCCTGAAGTAAACAAAGCCAAAAAGATATGCTTGGAATGGTGAACCTTGATTCCTACCCTCCTGGCTTTCGCCATCTCAACGGTTCTCCTGCTTCCCTGCTGCCTGAACTCAACAACCACTCCATGGAAGATTCATCTTCATCAGTTCCTGTTCCCGTGGTGGATCTCCAGTGCCTTAGCCTCGAAAATCTCGGAGAAGCTTGTAAAGAATGGGTGCTTTTCGTTTGGTCAACCATGGGATTCCTCCCAGCCTTTTGAGCAAACTGGAGGAGCATGTGAAGATGTTGTTTGCTGTACCCTTCGAGTCCAAACAAGCCCTACTCACTAACCCATTGTCCTACTTTTGGGGCACCCCTGTCTTAACCCCATCCGGGGCAGATCTAAGGGGTGCCTTGAATATCAATATGTTGGAAGGCATAAACGTTCCACTCACTCAACTCCCACAGTTTCAGGCTGAGGATCCGAGGCTTGAAGATTTCAGGTATATTATTTTTGCTGTTTTCTTCAGATTTGTATTGCTTCCGGGTGGGATTGAAGTGACCAGCTGATTGGACTTTTCCCAGATCTTTTCTGCAAGAAAACAAGATTACAAAGTCAGCATCAGTAACTTTTGGACCCCCTGGCTTGCGCTATCCATAACCAATTATTGACCCACCAATCACCTCCTTTTATTTCCTTCAATTTCCCATACCCTAGTTTTGAAAGTAGGAATTGGGAGAATTATATATGTGCTTTTTATTAGATTTCTTGTAGTAACAAAGAATTACCAAGAACCCCGAGGAGTGAGACCAATGTTTCTATGGCTAACTTATCATATGTCCTAGGCACACTGTTTATTTGCTTTGTGAAATTTGTGTCTGTCCCGATTTAGTTTATCTCATCAATGTCGAAATAAAATTATTAAATTTCATATAGCAACTCACCAATTTGCATTATTCAAAACTATGAACATAGCTGTAATACAAGTATATAGAATATTTCAAGGTTTTCATTTTTCAGAAAAACTACTCCATAGTATTCAGTGTCACTATAATAAAAATAAATGAAAATTTTACTTATACATTCAGATATTGAAATTCGAATATCAAATCTTAAATGTTATATCTCTCCTTGCATAGTCAACTGTTGTGATAGGAAATATGAACTTTTGTCTAACATTTTTTTTTCTTTGTTTCAAGGCATTCTTTGGAAGAATATGGAAGGCAACTTTCGAGAATTGCAACAACCTTGTTTGAAGCAATGGTGAAGAGTCTAAACCTGTGTCCTAAACAATCCGAGTCTAACTTAGATGAATCCAGTGGAATCATACGTCTTTACCGATACCCACCAAGGTCCATGGCTGATGAGGCTTGGGGCATGATGGAACACACTGATAGCTCGGTGCTTTTCCATAGTGAACCAAGACCGAGTTGGGGGACTCGAAATTTTCAAGGACAATAAATGGCTCCTGGTTAACCCAGTTTCAGGCACCCTTATCGTCCATATTGGTGACATGATGCAGGTGATCATTCATCTACATAAATCTATGAAGTTTATTCCGTCTTTTTGTTTTTTATTAATGAACGTTTTCTTGGTACTATTCATATAGGCTATTAGCGACGACCAATACATGAGTGTGAAACATAGAGTTGGAGTGAACAAGCAGGAGGAGCGGGTCACCATCTGCTACTTTGTGTTCCCAGCACCAGGCGTCGTCATCCGCAGCTTCAAATACAAACCTTTTACTTATACCGATTTCCAGGAACAAGTGCAAAACGACACCAAGACTCTAGGTTATAAAGTTGGTCTCGACAGATTCAAGCTTAATGCACCAACACCTGTTTAATTATTCAATTATGTAGGCTAGCCCTTATTCTGTTGTACTTGATTTCTTCTCGTAATTCTTTGGCTATGGCCATGGAGAAAAGCTTGTGATTCACACCCCACCATGAAACTCATCTCCTATCCGACAAAATTAGAAAAAAAGGGAAATACAAATATACAGATTTGAAATCTATTCTATAAAACAAAATGGGCTAATACAAATCTGTAAAAGGATACGGCTAAAAAAGCTAAAATTCTATTGATTTTTATAAAATCCCTAGAGACAATAAAAAAATTGACTATTGATTTTTTATTTTCAAAAACCGTATCCATATGTCAAAGATGGCAATAACATAAAACATGACTATTGATTTTTAATTACAGCTAAAATCCAAAAGAACTTGATTCTTAAAACAAATGTCCAAGGGGATTACTGTTTAATTTCTAATTTTTCTGACATGGATTTGGAATAGTTGTGATTGAAATTTGATGACGGAAAAAACTTGATTTTTGATTTGATAAACCCCACGTGAATTTTGTCTCTTATTTTTTGTTCCCTTTATGTCAATGATTTTTAAATAAAACCCATCTTTATATGCTTTGTTTCATGTGCAAAACTCATCCATCACTTGTCGACAAATGTGTTGAACTTTTTGCGCAATTTGTTCATGAGTCGGCCTACAAAATAATCCACCTTTAATTAATGGCATTGTTGACAAAATCTACATTTCAAGAACAGCTGATTGTTAGCACTTTGATTCTGAACTCGAAATAAACATTAATATTCAGCTTGAACAACTTCAATGTAAACCCTATTCTAAAACACTAATTGTGAGTTGTGACTACACAATATATATTATAGTCATTTGTGGTTTTATCATAACAAACAATAGATAAACAAATAGAGTGGAGAGTGTTTTCCACATTTTACTAGGTTGGACAGTTTTAGGAACTAGAGGTCCAACTACTCAACTTGGTCCCAACCCAAGACCACTGATTTTGGTTCCTAGCTTGAACCATCCTCCTTTCAACAAGAAACTTGATACATATATAAATATATATATATATATATATATATATATATATTTCCTTAGCTAGACTAGACTCTAGTCCGATATTACTATCATCTAGACTTGTTAATGCTCCATTAAACTAGTGGAGACACGTTTCATGTTCCTTGCTGAATAATTCAAGGTTCATGTCCGAGCTAAATGGCAATTAAAGTCTCGTCATTTCTATACTAAAATATTTGATTACACACGTTTTTTTTTTAAAGATGAAATTGTATGATTTTATTAAGGAGCATAATATAATATATGGCCGACGGAATGGGCATTCGGCCCTTATCATAAAAAAGTGTTGAAAAATAATACTAATAATCATTTAAAATTTTAGTCTTTTTTGTTTTGTCCAACCAACACACTAAAACAAACAGTTTGAAAGTAAATTATCAATGCCAAAACAGATACTGTGGCTATCTCAATAACATCCATTTCCCTGCGTCTCCCATCCATTCAAAAGCCAACCAGTAACCACCAACCCACACTAGCATGGCCCCACCAATGTATTTGCAAGATTGAATGCAGTCGTTTCATTACATGGACAAACCAATATAAATCACTATCAACAGGGCAAATTTGCCACACAGATATGTAATATCACTACACTTTTCAAAAATAATTCAGATGCTTTTTTCACTCTTTTTTAATGATCTTTAAGAGAACAAAAATAAAAAAATATAATGAAATTTAATTCAAAACCGGTCAAAAATCCAGTAGGCTATCTTTTCGGTCTATGCCATTTTTTAAAAATATTCTGCCTCCAAATTAAATTTCTTCCAAAGTTTTTATTTCAAAATTAATCTTTGAGCTTTTTCTGCAGTGCACAACCAGCTCTTTAAACAAGTCGGAGTACAATGTGATTTTGAGCCAGTATACTACCACATTGTTTAAATCTGATTCTACTATTAGCTGCGGCGAAATGCTACATTTAATTCTGGTGAAGATCACTTCAACAATCAATGATAGTTCAGCTGTGGCTGGGTCCGAAATGACTTTAAAATCACAATCGTTTCACAAGTGATTTCGGAAGATTCCTAAAAATCATCATCTCCCAGATGGTAACTGTTTATTTTTTGTCGGTGTGTTGACTAGGGGGCAAAGAAACATTGAGTCCATCATATTATCAGTCACTGGTAATGTCCACCCAAAACATTTAGGATGAAATTATTTAATGGCAAGCTATGTTCAGGCCATTTTTTTTTTTAACTTTAATTATCTTAATTAAAAAATCAAAAAATTATAATCATTTAAGATTTTCTAAATTTTATATTTTGAAAAACATTATTTAACTAGGTGGCAAAATCAACCAGAGCGAAGAATTTCAGGAAAACAATTAGATCATATTTCATTTTGAGTTATTTGGCATGCAATTTAAACGTTCCAATTTTCTCTCATCTTCTTTCAACTGTTTGAATCGAAATTTTGCACCAAACACAAATTTATTCATCCTATAAAATAATTCCCAAACTCAACCTTTCAGTACAAACATTTTCCAGAATTTCATTATCTTCTACAGATCACCCAGCAGACTCATCCAATTAATATATTTATTTCAAATCAATCAAACTTGAATAAATTATTGTATTTTTTTTTAATTTGATTTAAATTATTATTTTATATTTTGAGTTGAATCGATTGATTTAATTTAAAAATAACTTATGGAAATACAGGTGAAGCACTTTGGATGAGTGCATGCAAGTGGAGTTTTTCCTAATTATCAAAAGAGGCATTGACTTGGCCACCTTCTGCATACGCATTGCTTTACTTTTGGTTTGGGTTTCTTCATATAGATACCATTTAAGAACTTTAGGTCCAAATCCTTACTCATATCCCACGCCTTAATTGGATCTGACTTCATCACCTCGTTATATATAAAAACAAAACAAAAATAAGTGGGTTGGCGTTAGATAGAATGCGGCGGATGTTTGAATTATGGCGTTGTAGAATGAAAATTGTTTAAATCATGATATTGGACCTCTACAAAAAAAAGTTGAGTTAATTGGTCAATGAGTTATACTACATTTTTTAAAAAATCAAATAATAAATAATGTTAGATGATGAGAAAAAAGCAAGGTGCTTTGCACAATACGTACGCCAACTCAGGCAAGAAATGAATCTGACTGGCGATGCTTTAGAGCCAAGTTTAAACAGATCAAAGTAGCCAAGCAACGCAAACAAATTAATCAAGTTAATTTTTTGAAATAACGGAGAATTCATCCAATTAGTTCAAATCCAAGCACAAGTTAGTTCAAATCCAAGCATAATTTAAACAAATTAATCAACTAGCATGAGCCGGATCTAAGCAGCTTTGTTTATTATATTAACGCAATGTAAAATATGAGATCCATTAGTTGGTCAGGTGGCCAAGGATGCTAATGTTATTTTATCTTGTATGAGTTCGAATCAAGTCATTTATCGTGAGAATGTAAGAGTCCGTTTGGTTTTAGAAATTATTTTCTATTTTTGTTTTTTACTTTCATTTTTAGAAAATAATTTTCAGTTTCAGTTTTCTAAAAATTTGAAAATATGCTTTTTGGTTAATAGGGATAAAAATTTGCTTAAAAAATAAAAATAATGAAAATGTGTTTGGTATCTATCTTTTCAAAATAGAAATAAAAAATAATTATTAAATAATTAAAATAAAATATAGTTAGAAAATATTATTATAGTAATAATAAATAAAATATGAGTAAATAAATTAAAGTTTTAAAAAATGGCATTAGAATGATTCGAACCCGGGTTTAAATGAAATTAAAACTTTTTTTTTAAAAGATTGCTTTCATATTTTCTAGTTTCCCAAAATATTTTCAATGAAAATAATGAAAATGTCTTTTTATGTTTTTAAATTTTCATTTATTTTTGTTTTCATTTTCTAATTTTACAACTAAACATGTTTTCTTCATCGTTTTCCATTTTCTAAAAAAATAAAAATAAAAACGGACTCAATTCTCTAAAACCAAATATACCTTAAATATCTCTATTTAATAAAAAAACATAACGTAGAATACAATACTAATACAAAAATTGTGCACTCAAAATTTAATGCATACCCAAATGCAACACCAGCGATAGTTTTGTAAAAATACAACATAATATAAATGAAAAAAATTAAGAAATAAAAACTCAAAATTGTTTGTTTCTTTGCAATTCAAAGTTTGATTTATTTCTCTCCTACTTTAATAAGCCTTTATGAGTAACAGAATTCAACTGTATTTTGGCTTCATATATAAACGAGATTTACATCAGGGCTAATTATTTCATACACTAGTAGTGGAAACTTAAAGTTTCCACAAACACCTTAGTTTTAAGGTTTAGGGTCTTAATTTAAAGGTAGGGTTTAGAATTTAGGAATTGTGGTTAAAATTTAAGGCTTAGGCTTACAATTTAGGGTTTATAAGTTAAAACCTAAATCCTAATTATATTGTCCTAAAAACTAAACCTCATCCTCTAAACCCTACACATAAACCCCCAAACCCTAAATTTTAATCACTATCCCTAAATTCTAAAACTCTACACTTAAACCCCTAAACCTTACACCTTAAACTAAGTCCCTAACCCCTAAAACTAAGACGCTTGTAGAAACTTTTAGTTTTTACCGCCAGTGTATTGAATATAAATTTTTTACATCAAATAATCTTGACTTTCCAAATGAATAATAAATCTGCCCCAAGAAAAAAAGTAATATAGATCAAGTATTAAAAGGGATAGGTATACTATACAATTGATACTTGAATTTGATATATATATATATATATATTAATACTTAAGTTTTTTTTCTCAATTTAATATCTAAATTAAAAAAAACAATAATCATACTAATCAAAATCCCTGTAATCTTGTACAACAAAACCTTTAATATTTTAGATGGGGAGTGTTATAAAATTAAGCCATAGGTAACTAACATTATCTAAAAAAATGTATATCCACCGGCGGAACATAAGGGGGTTTTGGGGCATGGCACCTGCCAACTTTTTTCCCTAATGGTAATAAATAGTTTTTTTAGAAAATAAAATAAAATTAATTCTATAATCTTTTTAATCTTTTTAAAATTTTATTATGCCCCCCTCAAAATTATTAATCTCATAATAGTCTCTTCCTTTATAAATTTTTAGTTCCGCACCTGGGTATATCTAATATGATTTGTTCAAAGATCGAATTATTAGATAAATTTATTATTTTTAAATTAACTATAAAAATTATATTAATATATAAAATGTGTTATTTGACCTAATATCGATTAAGGTTCAAACCACGAGGTTGGTAATATGATATGTGAACACTGATGAAACCATGAACTTTTTTCAAGGGCCATAAGAAAAATATAATTTTTAAGGGACTAAAATATAATTCTATCACTATTTCGACTTATAAATTTTTAATTTTGGAATGATCAAATTAAAATCTTTTCCTTTAGTCGACCAAAATGCAATTTTATCATCAAAACAATTGATCCGAATGATTTGCGCCCAAATACCCTCAAATTAGGGAAGGGATTAGGATTAGGCATTCCTCGAAGAATAGCAAACGTGACCCAAACAAAAGACACGCGACATTACTAATCTTGCACTTTCACGTTTTTTGTTTTGTTTTCCTACCCTCGTTAATTAGTGTCGTCAATGTTAGGATTTTCATTTGGTGTTACGTCCAACCTATATTCATTTGGGGTTTCAAATTTCAATCTAATTAAATATTCAAGATTACTAGAGATTCATTAATTGGCTTAGTGGCTAAAGATGTTCATATTATCTCATCTTGTATGGGTTTGAATCTCGAAATAAAAATATAATATCTATTTATTTAATCAAAAAAATTCAAGATTACTAAAATATATTAAAAAAATGCGTATGGGCCATTACTCTTTTTAAGTGAAATTTCTATTTTATTATACCCGAATACATATACTTATCAGAATAAGTTTTTCTTTTAAAAGAGATATTAATTAATTTTTTTAAAATTTTTAATGTTTGATTTATATATAAAATCAAATATCACTGACTTATTTGAGTGTGGATTAAACATTAAACCCAAATTAATTAAAGATCGTGGTATCTTAAATTCAGAAGTTGAAATTTAAGCAAACCCCTATTAAGTTTAAATGAACGAAGCTGGTATTTTAAATTGTATATAACATGTGGATGTGGTGTGATGGGAGGAAATTATTTTAATTATCTTATGTGTGTGTGGTGGGCCAAAAATGTATAAATTAATCAAAGTTAAATAGAGAGAAAAAAAAAGGCGAAAAATAGTCACAGAAGCCATGTGTTAACGTACTTGTATGGCTTATGAAATAAACATCTTATGCTCAGCAAAAGCCCACTTGACTTCACCCTATCGAAATATGCAAGTTTTGCAGCCTTTACAGTTTGACAGTTGATGAGTTGTGTCCCTTTCTTTTCTTGTTGGTTTGGGCAACGCCCACCCCTAACCCTAATTACACCCCTTTCCCCCCACAAGCTTTTCATGAGAAACACAGAGAGGAAAAAGAAAATAAATATATATACATTTGATAAAAATAAAAAAAATATATATATATAATAAAACTAAGAAAATGGAGATTATAAAATTGGGTTTGCTTAGATTTAAATTTAGCAATTTTTTATATTATATAATTAAAAATCAATGGATGAAGAATTGAAGTTTTTGGGGTTTCTTTAACAACAAATGAAGTGGACGAGGGGTAGCATTGGTATGCTTTTAACGTGCAATTCATCCCTTTGCTTTTAATGGGTTATTTAGTTTTATTCATTTAATTTAAATTATTTTGGGCGTATATATATTTTGTAACTGGGCTGCCAAACTGTGTGCGATAAAATTAACACCAACTGAATTGAACTGTTTGTCCTAACTCACCCTTTTTCAGCACCCTATATGTCAACGCCACCTAATCCTCAACTCTAATCTTTACCTACACTTATCTTCTCATCCCTTATTAAGGTACTACCAAATATTTAGTTAATTATACAAATTGTAGTAGGAAGAGATCAAATTGTTTAATTAAATAATTTAATATATTTCAATCTTTTAATTTTAGGATCAAATGTTATTAGACTAAAAATTTTATCCCCCAACTCTTATATTATTTCATCTATTATACATTATTAATAGATCAGACAACAAAATATTATCAAAAAATAAAATAAAATTTAAAATAGGAATCAAAGAAGGGTTAAAAAAGTGAAAAGAAAGCCTTTTTCTTCCTACTAGTAATAACACCTTTGACAAAACAAATGGTGATGGTAACTATTCACGGGGGCGGTTTTCTTATTACTATAGGAGTTTTGAATATATAAAGGAAAATATACCAACGACCCATTCGCTATATATAAATATCCCACCACTCTCTCCATCTTTGCTTCGTTCATTTGTTTTCTGTAGCTCCAAGTCTGTTACTTTGTTAGGTCACCTGGCTTATTTTGATTCCCTTTACCACAATTTCCAAGTTGTGGATATGAAAGTTCAAGAGGAATTTGATCATCAAGCCTTGATCACCAAAGGCAAGCGTACCAAGCGTCAAAGGTCATCGTGTGTCACCGTGACTTCTAGCTCCTCGAGTGCTTGCGGCAATGATGGTGGTGGAGTGGCGGAGGAATACAACTCTATATCATCTCCGGTGACTTCCGGTGAGATTTATAAGAGCACTGAGGAGGAAGAAGAAGACATGGCTAATTGCTTAATCATGTTAGCACAAAGTGATGGTCCGAAAAGGAGGAATATTGAAGAGAAATTCGAGATGGTTACTGTGATGACAAACAAGGCTGGAGCTTATGCGTACGAGTGTAAAACTTGTAACCGATCGTTCCCATTGTTCCAAGCACTAGGAGGACATAGGGCGAGCCACAAGAAGCCCAAGGGAAGCATGGCGGATGAGAAAAAAACACTTGTTGAAGACGCTGATCAATTCAACAGAGAAAATCCTGCAGTCGCTTTACAAGTAAGCAACAACAACAGCAAGGTTAATTGCCATGGGAACAAGGGCACTAAGATTCACGAGTGTTCAATCTGTGGCTCTGAATTCTCTTCCGGTCAAGCCCTTGGAGGCCACATGAGACGGCACAGGGCGGCGTCCGCGGCCGCAAGCAATCAAGCTGCCGTGAGTGTTGATACGACTAGCAATCCAATTGAGTCCAACATTGGCGCTGGAATCAAGCCTAGAAATATTCTGTCACTGGATCTTAACCTTCCGGCACCAGAAGATGATCCGAGGGAATCCAAGTTCCAATTCGGAGGACCCCAACAAGCTATTGTTTTCTCCACACCAGCTTTGGTAGATTGCCATTATTAAACAAAAACAAGAAAACCATGAATCAGTGTTATTTCAATTCAATACTATTATTTACAATTATCAACTCTATTCTTTCAACTTTTTTTATAATAATTTTTACGAGTTGTTATTTTCGATGATCTACTTGTTGAAGTTGTATACTTTGAGCTAGTAAGTGGTTAGTGTTCCTGGTTGCCTTCCATTCACGAAAAGTGAGTGATGGAAGCATATTTTTTGTATAATAAAATGAATTCTGAAAATAAAATTCGGATTATTCATTTTTTTTTAAAGTAGGGGGAGAGTGATGTATAAGACTAAAAAAAGAGAGGAAATACACACAAGAAATATGGGAGGGTGGGATTGGCCATTGTCTATCTGGGGTTGGCACCACCACCACCACAACCTAAAGTCATGGATTAGCTTATCTTTCCTATCTGGGTTATTTCTTTATATATATATTCCTTCCTTCAGTCTCAGAGTCACTCTCTCTCACTACATGCCACAGTCTGTTTCATTAAATGACAAAGAATAAATGGATAGCAAAGATGAGCTGTAAAAACTGCCCAACTTAAGGATCACTACATGTATTATCCTTCATTATTCTATATTTTTTAATGGTCCATCCTGCTTTAGCCTCTTCCTGCAGGCTGCAGGTTAAGCTAGATCCCATTTATTTTATTTTTTAATATATTTATCATTCTTGTTGAAATATGTAAGATTGATAGATTAACAGTAAAACTCATAATTATAATTAGAAAAGGGTATTAAAAAAACAAATGAAGATGAAGAACCACACACCTAATTAACTAACTACAATATCCCTTAGTTTGCAAGCCACTTAACAAAATTAACATGATCACCCATAGTCAAATTTCATCATTATTTAATCTAATGAATCCTCACATAAAGAAAGAAATCAGATACCAACGGGTTGGTTCAAAAAAAAATTTTCAGCGAGTTTGAGTTACCCACCAAAATGTGTATGCGTGAAATCGGGACATCTGGATTAGATAAGCACGAGAGAATAAAAAAGGACAAAAAAAAAGAAGAAGAGGGGTGACTTAATTAATTTACTCACTCATACTCACTTCACTAGCTGTGTATAAATGGAGTTTGTTAAGTGCACGTTTAGGTAAATATTGGTAAGCAAATCATGTGGACACTTTGCGTGAGATCATGTCCAAATATAAAGAGAAATAGATAGGAAGATCATCATTTTTACATCTGCACATGTATTTGCCTTGTCATATATATTATATTCTCATCAAATATAAATATAAACAAAGGGCTCCAATATAAAATATTTAGTCCTTGATTACTTTGCTTGATTTCAAGTTCATCAAAAAAGGTTCCCCCTCTTTCATTTGCTTACTCAACTGCTCAAACTCATTTGCCTAAATCAGCTTTAGAGAAAATGTCAATATTACATCAACAATGCTTTTCCCAGTAGTCTTCCTCTTTGGTTTTTATTTTTTACTTAATTAACCAATAATTATTATCATCCAAGTCTACTATTACTACATACGTGCAATTTTCTAAATACCACTCAAAATCTGAAACCTAAACTACTAAAAAAGGGTTTTGAATCCCATTGGAACCGACTAATAGTAGCCCATGGCTGATGACAGTAGAGTATACATATACATTACATAAAGGGTATTTTTTTAGACTACTTTAAGGGAAGGGGGGGGTTCCAGTTTTGTCCAACAAAGTGATATGTGGACCGTAGATGATGCCCCTATATCTCTTAAAGCATAGCTTGGCATTTAACTTCACAGCTGGTTGGCTATCCAAATCTCTTGGCTTTCAGTTCTTGTGCTTCTCTCTTGTTTTTTTTGGGTCAAGTTATCATGGAAGTGACCAAAGCTTTCAATTTTTTCCTAACGTTGACAACAATATAAGCCAATAATAATAAATAATATTCTTTGATGTTCTCTTATTTAGTAATAATAAGTAATAACCCTATAGAAAGGTTAATTTAATTGTTTTTAATTTTTATTTTTAAATTTTTAAAAAATTTATCACTGTCTAAATATCAGTCATTAAATTTGTCAAATCAGACTAATCTTTTATATTTGACAAGTTTAAAATTTTAAAATTCAAAAAATATAATAACTAAAATTGATCAAATTAAAATACATAGATTAAATAGATAACTTATACATAGTATAAAGACTAATATATTTGACCCTAAACAAGTTTTCTCCATCAATTCTCTTGCTCACTTAATTTTCAAAAACTAGGTTTTTAAGTCGAAAACAATCAACTAATGATTCAATTCAAACAAGCGGTAGAAATATTTTGCGTTGGCTTAGCAAAAGAAATCCCAAACAATATAAGCTGGTGTGGTTAGCCTTTCTCTTTTGGTGAGAAGTTGCCCACCTAATGTGCTTCATACTGATTTGTTTAGGTTTGTTGGATGATTATGGTAGTTACCAAATGAAAAGTATGTGTGAATGGAAAACTAACTTTATATCAATATCATCTACTCGTAAGTTTACCATGCATGCCGATGAAGGCATGTATCTGATTAAATCATTTTGTGTTCAAATTTTGCTTTTTAAGGACCAAGTATTTTCAACACATCCCATGACAAACTTCAATTTTTGATCCCCCTCCTTTATTAACTAGTTCCGAGATATATTAATGACTCATGTCATAAGGCTTTTAATTTCACTTAAATTTTCGTAATAAATGCAAAATGAAGGAGATGAATAGTGATATGAGACTGCGACATATTTTAAAGTTCAAATAAAATAACTTTGATTAAAAGGCATCCAGTTGCTGTGGTGTAGTGGTTATGACGTCGGTCTTACACACTGAAAGTCCCCAGTTTGATCCTGAGCAGCAACATTTTTCAAATTTCCCTCCAACTTTGTAATCATAAGGATATCATCATATCAATGCATTTTTTGGGGGGTTCAAAATACAAAGGATGGTTAAATTGGTCATTGATCCCAACTATTACTAAACTGAATTGAAAGCCAAAACTGCCTAAACAGTTCAAATACGGACACCCAGGTATTTTCTCATTCAGTTCAAATATACGGATCGTAAAATGGAAATATTTTTCCATGCTAGAAAGTTGACAGTATAGAACACAGTAGAGCCATAGAGGATAACTGTTCCATATAAAATTAAGCAATCTAAAAGAATACTTTTCAAGGTCTCAATACGTTCTACAAGCGAATAATGAAATGGAAATACAAATAAAGCTAATACAATGTTCTACCCAAAAAAATACAGATTGACACACTTTAACAGGCACCGTTTTGAAGTTGCACCGGATCCTATACCTCCTGGAATCAGAAAAATTGAAGTATTAAGCATTGTGAAACTTTTGACGGCATTTGGGATCATAAAAACCTATCACGGAACCCTTATCAGAAATCATGATATGAATATGATTGCTGAACTGTTCCAGACATGGTGTTGTTGAGAAGAGAAGTGCCTTCTCTTTCTGTGTTCCACTACTTTACAGATAAATACCCGACACAGGGATGTTATTTCTTTCAGAGTTTTATTTTCTTTTTTATGTATTTGTAGAATCTTTCAAAGAATCAGAGTAACATGGCTGTCAACATTTGAGAACAAAAAGTTCATATTTCTTGAAGTCTCAGTCTAAGTTACTTGTCCGAAAAGGTACCAACCGACAACTACCAATAGCAAAATTTTGTAAGAAACCAAGGTAAAGAGTGATTTTCACAGACGGGCTGCAAGAAAAAGGGACCCTATTTTACAATTAATGTTATGATCAAATTCAGATGCTAATGTACCCTAGACTGGTGCAAATGACTGACAAAGCTGGCTGCCCATTTTTAGTAGGAACTTGTCTTCAGTTAGCATAAACATTAACTCTGACTCAGGCAGTAACTTCAGGGTGGAGCTTCAGCTCTGCAATATATTCTCCTGTTTCCCTGATCCCCGGAAGAGAAACAATTCTCTTGTCCACATCCCTACATATCAACACAAGAGTAGTTGAAAAATTAAGCAACCATAGCTAAGGATGAAGGGGATCTGACATCTGCAGATCCAAATCCTCCAATATAAATAGTAATATCCGTTTGATATTTGAATAACCAAACTGAATCCACTAAGGTTAGTAAACATAATATCTCAATCTGAAAAAAATGGATATGGGAAACCATGATAGGAAGGCAAAAGGCTATTCACTGCAAATGATTCATGATTGCATAACTATTTACAGAACGAAACTAAATATATATCGGTCTGTCAGCTTCATTTGTTCGATGCAGCTGCAAATGCAGATGCAGATTGCATTAAAACAGACAGTGGTGGAGCTATAAATAAAGTAAGGCAAAAGCTTGAATTCTTATTTAATGCAAATTCATTAAATGAATAAGTTGCAGAGTTATGATGCTTGTTAACAACTAAAACCCACAGATTTTATGATCAATACCTTTGCAGTTGTGCCTTGATAATGTCTACAAGATCTTGAGCAGTAACACTGACAAAAACAAATGAAAGTCAGAGTCCAATACGATAAGTGAAAAACTAAAATATGAATGCTTAGTGTGGATTCAGATCATACTCACCTTCCAAAAATTTGCTTTCCTTTTCCTCCTTTTCGCTTCACCTTAAAAGCCCCAACAGTTTCAAATATAAGAGCAAGTTGTTGTGCCTCTTCTTTTACCTGGAGTAAAACAAGATTATGAGTTCACAGACATGAATATGACTTATCACCCTGGTAAAACCAAAAACAGCAAGCTAGGAAACAGCCATAAAACACCATGTGGAAACGACATCAGCATGATTTCTTCATTGTATACCAGCTTGGAGGCTGGAGCAAATGAAACTAGTGTTAGATTAAACAGAATGCTCACCACCATAAAGAAGCACTTTCCAATATTACTTCATACCACCGGAGCAAACACATATACAGAAACACAAGCAAGCTAAGACAAGACAAGTTTCACTTAAATAAAGGAAGGTTCAATTTGACATGGAAAACTTTCTTTCAGTTTCAAATCATTAAGATATTCAGTGGCCTAATAGGAATAGATGACCAAAATGATATCTGCTAAAATCAATAATTCAAAACACGGGTCACAGAATTTACCCGTTGCTTCTCTGCTTCAATTCTTTCATCCTCCATTTTCATTTCCCTGAGGGGAAAAACCATTAATTATTATCCCAATCATGTATGTTTATAAAACTTACTCCCAAATCAAAATTAGATTAACACTTCTATTTCTTAATTGAATACTACTGTAAAAACAAGAAATGGCAAAACAAATTAAAAATATAATTAAAATTAAAGAAATAACAGAGTTTGAGGTTAAAATTTACTTAAGCAAGGCAGGAGTGATAAGCTGGGCTTTTCCCATGGGCAAAAGATAATTCCTGAAATACCCAGTTTTCACGTCCAAAAGCTGCCCTTTCTTCCCTAGGTATTCCACATCCTCCTTCAACATAATCTGAAACCCATCGTTAACAACAACCAATCAACCAAATTACTAATAAAAAACAAAAAGAAACAAAATTTCAACTAGATGAGGAACAATTTGATTTACCTTTCGAGTCTTTTTAGCTTTCTTCTGGGCGAAAACCACGAAAGTCCTGCTACTGAATTCAATATTGTACAGGCCCTTAAATTTGAATACATGGACTATTGAAGTTGAGTAGAGCCACGTCATTGATGACATGGTACTCACTACTGAATGGGGAAGTAGCATTGCTCACTTAAAAATAAATTTCTGTATATATAAAAAAAAACCCACCAAAACTACAAAATTTTTCTCATGATCAAAATGTGATTTCTTAATGAATGATGTTTCCTTTATCCGGGGAAAAGAAAAAACCAGTGTTCGAACGCTCATCATCGCAATGAACTCCCCTCTCATCAGCTACAATGCAAACAACTTTTTTTTTTGGCCAGCGATTTTTACATTATTTTTGTAAGCTTATTGTTCAAACTACATTTGTTGCAACATTCATTTGTTTTATTTATTCAATAAATAAAGCATTACCTTATTTAACAATTTATTGGGGGAAATATTCATTAAGAATTATTAGTCTACTTTTTTTCAATGTTTTTGACAAAAAATGGAGAAAACATTGGTGAAATGACAAAGAAAAAAATAATTATATTCCCTAAAATTTAGGTTATTTGTAGATTAATTATAGGAGCTTAATTATAAATATTCATAACTATTTTCATTTTCAAATGTATGTCAAGTATTGATATTTTTTATTTGGCTTTCAAAATTTTCTTATTCTCTTATATATTAGAGTGGTGTAAGGTGCAATTTAAGAATAATCGATGTTATTTTTTAATAAATTTCACATAACAATTTCTCATGTTATCTTTGATAAAGATCGTGATTTTTTCTCTATTCAAAAATTTCCACATAAAATATCGTGCAACCTTTATTGCACTTTTTCTAGTTTATTTTTCTATATAACAAGATAATTTCAATGAGAAATTGTTTCATATTTGAACATAATTTTTGTAGATTGTGAGAACGTAGGTTCAATTTTAGGATTCATCCATTGGAACAATTATGGTCGATATTTGGGCTTGTTTTTTTTCCCTAATATTTTTCATGTTTCTTTTATGTTTTATATTCGAAGTTCATCAGTGTCTTATTAACCATGTAGACTCTAAATTTTTTTTTTTGTAAAAAAATATAGACTCTAAAATTTAAATGTATACTTTTTCTCTATATATATACATTGTGTCTTATCATTACACTCATACTCGTATATACAAAATGAAAATCTTGTCTCTGCTCACTTTGGTATCCCCAAAATTAAATTTTCTCTTGATATACAAGTAAGCAAAGTGAATTAACGCATGACAAAACAAGATATACTACGAGCCACATAAAATGAAAAAAATACCACAGACGAATATATTTCAATAACTTCGATTCCATTATTTTAAAAATATTAGATACAGATATTTTAAAATCACATTTCGATCGCCCTATAACGTACGTATACAATATCTTTGAATGTTATAGTTCATGTAGTTATCATATTTTAACTACTTTTTTAAATATGTATACCCTGAAAACATAATCACGTGCATAAAAGGAAGGCTTGAATTTCAATCGTAACTTGGAGAAATACGAACGTTTTTTTTCCCCTCACATTTTAAAATTTCAACACCCAAAACTTCACCCGCGAAACTCAAAATTCAGCAAAAAGGTTGAAAATTTGGGAACGGAACAAAACCCCGCTTAAATTCTTAAACTTCGAAGGCGAGAAAATCCAATCCTCTCCGTCCGATTCCATCATTTTAAGTTTCTACGTCACACGTCATCGATCCTTGGAAATCAATATCTACCAATCAGATCTCGCCTTCTCCCCTATATATAATAAATTCAAAGACCGCTTCTTCATCAACAGAGTATTCGATTATCTTCTTTGCTTGAATTCTCATTTCTTCAAAATCTAATTCCCAATGGCACCAAAAGCCGAGAAGAAGCCAGCAGAAGAGAAAAAGGCGGAGAAGGCACCAGCCGAGAAAAAGCCTAGAGCCGAGAAGAAACTCCCCAAGGGAGCCGGCGACAAGAAGAAGAAGCGATCTTAGAAGAGCATCGAAACCTACAAGATCTACATCTTCAAGGTTCTGAAGCAAGTTCATCCTGATATTGGGATCTCGAGCAAGGCCAGGGGGATTATGAACAGTTTCATCAATGATATTTTTGAGAAGCTTGCTCAGGAGGCTTCGAGGCTTGCTCGTTACAACAAGAAGCCGACGATTACGTCTCGGGAGATTAAAACGGCTGTGAGGTTGGTTCTGCCTGGGGAGTTGGCTAAGCACGCTGTTTCTGAAGGGACCAAGGCTGTAACCAAGTTTACTAGTTCTTAGGTTTGGGGAAACATTGTTTCCTTTAAAATCAGTAGTTTTTAACGTCTTTTCGTTTAGTAGTCTTTTGTATTTTCAGAGCTTAAATTGAAATACAAATATCTGTTTGATTAGTTGTTTTGCTCATATTTTGCATTATCCTCTTTAAAATCATAATTTTTTTAGCTGTGAAACCTGGACTTTTTCTTTGTGTTTTCTGGGTTTTTAATCAAAATTTCTTCAAACTATTGATTTATCAAAATGTTTTTAAATAAATTTTTAGCTACATGAAATCTGGATTCTTTTTTTGTGTTTCTTTTTTTTTCCTTTCAGACAAGATCGTTTAGACATTAACAGATACAAATCTTTTGGATTTTTCACCCAAACTTTTTAGCACATTTAAACACTTTTGTTTTCACCTATTTTTTGAATACTAAACACCTTTAGCATGCTCTGCTGGGACTGATTCTCCTGTTGCTGCTGATGGTTGAGAGGCCTCCTGAAGAGCATGATGTGTGGTTCAGGTCGATGAATTGCATAATGGACCCAACCACGACTCTGCTGTACACCAATAGCACGCCATTCGTTCTACAAAATGGAAGCAACATGAACCAAAATCAGAATTACAGAAAACCTAAAAAAAAAACTAAAAGATGAGAAAACAGCATCAAGACTTTTAGCCCCCAAACGAAGGAAATATGGAGCATAAGAATAAGATACAGATATATAATGTTTTGAAAATCCTAGTTTATTCTTCAAAACAAAGGCAATTGATACAAATCTATCTGGTACGATAAGGCAAGATTCATATATTCAAGAAATCTTGTCATAAAAATAGGCAAGTACAGGAACAAGTCAACTTCTCATGCTCCGCTACAACATAATTTTTGTGCCTTTTTAGTTCATTCATCCAATTCATACTTCAGAAACTAATTGGCAGAAATCTACAATATCCTATAGAACAAATCACTTTTTTTTTTAATTATTTTTTATAATTTGGTGCCAAGTTCCGATTTAGTGTCAAGATCATATTATACAATCTTTCGTGAAACTTTTGAAAAAAAATGAAATTATTTACTAAAAAGGACAGTGTAGCCTGTAGCGTACCTTCGACGGAGAGCGAAGGAAAGGATTAATTGGGATTATTATATTAATATATAAGAGAGTGTCCAAGGGAGTAATAAAGATATATTTAGAGGAGGGAAGGCCCCAGGGTATTACTGAAATTTCCTATAATTATCTTATTGTTTTATTAAGTAAATTTGAACTTCAAATTTTAAATTTCTCTTGCTAATTAGATCCGCATTCAAAAGGTCAAAATATAGAAGTATCTATTGGCGATACTATGGAATAAATTTCTTAAAATTTAATTCGAATGAATCGATAAATAAATTAATTACTTTTCTGGTGGTTATATAAAAAATTATTTTCACGGCATCGCCTCAATAATATGCTTACAAATCATGAACGAATTTCGTTCATTTATCAATATTAGAATGTTTAATTCAATTGATTTATATAAGAATAACATCAAATAGACTTGGAGCCTAGATTTTGATGTGGAACCTTTGGTTAAAAGTTAAAACAGACTAATACATGTGCAGTATTCTTTCTTTTTCTTCCAATTGCTGTAGAAAACTGTACGTGCGGTATCATGATTGATGCTTCAAACATAGCACATTAAAAACAATTGACAGATTAAATGCATGCATGTGCAGTGTTTCCGATATTCTTTTTCTTGTTTCGTGGGTCGCATGGGGTTCGAGTTCTCAGCCATATTCCGATAGAACGATGGAGCTACTAGTTATAAGTAACAATAAACTAAACAAAATGAGCTGTGCCAATTGCCGTACAATTATTTTGGATTCACTAACAATCTGGACTCTGAAATATCAGATCAAATATAATATTTTTCATGGTTTTTTGCTTCTTGTATTCTGACACAATACAGAACCAAAGTCACAAATGCAAAGAAACCAATTCCAAACCATTGCTTATTTCATACAACATGCACTGAGAAAATATGAAAAGAGAAAAACTAACTCCAGGCCATGCTGCATAGGATACTTCATTTATTAATTTACCTTTTCTTTCCCCAAAGCACAGATGACACAGAGAAATGAAACTGCCAAAGGATTGAAGTTGCCCTGTGAAGAGATAACAGATCATCTTCTTCAACTGAAAAAGTGCATGCCGAAGGATTATAGTTGCCCTGTGGGGGAAATGCTCCTGGAAGTGGTTGAATTCAACCAAACCCCTCCATTTTCCCCCATCAGATCAAACTTCCCACCTTATATATTTATACTCTGCCACCTCCCACCATGCAGAAAAGACCCACCGAGCCCTTTCGATCTGCTTGCCAAGTTCTTTGGGTGGGGGTGGCACCATGACTAGGCGAAACCACCGGCGATCTCCAAATAGCTCATCTGCATATCCTTGAACTGCTTCTAGCTTCGCTTAGGATGATATATATATATAAAGATGCAAATTAACAAATTGGATGTTAAAATTCGAATTTTAAGCTGGAATGTGGCTTTCTTCTCCCTGTGGTTTTTATCAGAAAGGAAATGACAGCATCTTCGGAGGGATATGCGGCGACCAACTCTATTGCCCCACATTTGGTGACCACAACTTTAGTCCATTTTATGCCTTATTCCTTTGCAACTTTTCCCTGCCTTACCAATAAAATAGTAGCCTCAACTTTGGAACCCTCCCACGCGGTGCACGCATTGTTGGATCAAATTCAGCTTGCCTATAAATTATAAAAACTGGGTGGACGTGTCATGCGCGCGTAGAGCGTGGTTTTTAGCTGCTTACCTCAAAACACTTTGCTTGGATTTGGATTTTGCTTTGCCCCCATTACTTCTTTAACTATAGCGTATATATATTGTTTTTCATTGTTAATGGAAAAGGAAGAGGAAAGGGACAATGTCAAATAGAAGTTCCATCCAATTAATGTGTAGATCACTAGAGAAAGGAATGAACAAGAACGTTGGAGTCAAGGGGAAGATCATGATACATGACTACAACATTATATTACAAATTAAACTAAAATATAGTCTCTTATTTCCTAAACCATTAGTTTGGTTAGTTCATGTGGACAATCCGACATAAATGACTTTAAAAAAAATTGGATTTGACTCTCGACATCTACAATCATTTTCGTTATTCCAATTTATAATTTTCTTTTTTTCTTTTAAAAAGTGTCTTTACCTACTTTGTTTGATTTAAATGTGACATTTATAGCATGGAGGGTTGATTAAGTTTTCATGCTTCATGAACCAAATGAATTTATCCTACTCTTTTATCCATATTTCATAATATATTATGAGCAAACATATTTGGCCGGTTGGTCAAACTGCTCATATTTGTTCTCTCATTTCTCTTAAGTCATGGGTTCTAGACCCACTAGGAGCACCCCTTACCTTTCCCCTAGAGTTTCCTTTCCTCTTCCCTTTAGGTAGGATTCGAATTTGTCAAAAAATAATATATTCTCATGAAGTGGGCATTTTTAGGGGAATATTGGTTTTTGGTTTAATATTTTGGGTTATAAGGCACGCTGCCCTATAATTGGGGATCTACGGCAAAAACTACAGTGACTTGTCTTCATTAAAGAGTGGCTGTTGAGCCGGTAAATCCAGCCAATTACTGCAGCATTGACTTGGGCAGCGGTAAAGGCGCGGTAGTTACGCGTATTTAACTGAGGATGCCACCTCACCCGAAATGTGCCTATAAATTGCAACGGCATAACGAGTTGTGGGAGAGAAAAAAAATTGAGTGAGGAGTTGTGGGAGAGGAAAAAATTGAGTGAGAGAGGTGTGGGTAAAAAAATGAGTGAGGGAAAGGCTTATTTTGTGTAGAGAGTTTAGGGAAATTTGAGTTATCAAATTTGGGTATGTAAATTTTTAGTTAATTTATAAATTATTTGATTATTATATATTTATTAATCTTATTTATTTTTTTGTTGCAGGAGGTGAATAGATTTTAAGAAAATCATTTGGAGCACATTTTTGTTGATTAGGTACTTATTTTTTTTAATTTATATAAATTAAATATAGATATTGTAGACATGTAAGATTTTATTTTTGGTAATAATAATAATTAATTATAGAATTATAGGGTTTTAGGATATTAATAATAAGTTGAGCATTGAATTTGAATTTTTATTAATGTAGCTATGTAGAGTTTAAATATTTTTCTAGGGTATATTATATATTTTATTGTTTTATAAATTATTTGATATGTGTATACATATATTCTATTCTATAATTAAGGGAACCATATTCGAATAATTGTAGGTATATATTCGAGAACAAAAATTAGTATAATTAAGGGAACCATATTTGAATAATTCTAGGTATATTCGAGAACAAATATTCAAGAACAAAATTTAGTATAATTAAGGGAACCATATTCGAATACTTGTAGGTATATTTGAGAACAAAAATTAGTATAATTAAGGGAACCATATTCGAATAATTCTAGGTATATTCGAGAAAAAAATTAGTATAATTAAGGGATCATATTCGAATAATTCTAGGTATATTCGAGAAAAAATTAGTATAATTAAGGGAATATATTCGAATAATTCTAGGTATATTCGAGAACAAAAAGTAGTATAATTAAGGGAACCATATTCGAATCATTGTAGGTATATTCGAGAACAAAAATTAGTATAATTAAGGGGAAAATTAGTATAATTAAGGGAACCATATTTGAATAATTCTAGGTATATTCGAGACAAAAATTAGTATAATTAAGGGAACATATTCAAATAATTCTAGGTATATTCGAGAACAAAATTAGTATAATTAAGGGAACCATATTCGAATAATTCTAGGTATATTCGAGAACAAAAATTAGTATAATTAAGAGAACCATATTCGAATAATAATTCTAGGTATATTCGAGAAAAAAATTAGTATAATTAAGGGAACATATTCGAATAATTCTAGGTATATTCAAGAACATATTTTGAATAATTCTAGGAAAATTAAGGGAACCATATTCAAATAATTCTAGGTATATTCTAGAACAAAAATTTGTATAATTAAAGGAACCATATTCGAATAATTCAAGGAAAATTAAGGGAACCATATTCGAATAATTCTAGGAAAATTAAGGGAAGAAATGAAATGAAGGCATTTTTTTAGTTATATAATTTGTATATTCGAATAAAATAATAAATATTTTAGTTAAAGTAGTTGGTGTGCAGATAAATTTGAGATATGGCGTCTGACCAGTTGTTGCAGTTGGACCATATGCACATTTCATCTTATATCGGCGTAAGTAATTTGTAACTTATTTATTTATCTTCACGTAAGAAATGTATGTTAGTTGTACAATGTTATTAATTAAATTTAATTTATTAAATGCGGGATGATCAGCATTGTTTTCGTCGTCGAGGGAAGATGACGGATGAGCCATCTGCTCGCATTGTGCGTCACTTACAACAGGCGAGATTTTATAATGCGACATTTTTGCGTGGCTATAAGGTGATCCCGGCATTGATAACTGCGTTGATTGAACGCTGGAGACCAGAAACCCACACGTTTCATTTTTCAGTCGGGGAGTGCACGATAACCCTGCAAGATGTAGCTTTACAGCTCGGTGTCCTCATAAGTGGAAATGCAGTCGTGGGGCAGAATAATTACAACGTTGCGATGTGCAACCAGTTCATCGGGAAAATCCCTTCAAGAACCGACACGAAAGGGTTACGTGTGAAGGTAACCTAGTTGGAGAATGTATTCAGGTAACTGAGGACTCAACCGATGAAGAAGTTGCATGCGCAGCTCATTGGTGGGGTATTGATTTCGGATAAATCCGGCAATCTTGTGCACACGCAGTATTTGCCACTGCTGGAAAATTTTCACGAAGCTCGTTCGTATAGCTAGGGCTCTGCGATATTGGCGATCTTATACCATGAAATGTGCAAGGTTGTTATTGTTAGAAATGAGAACAAGATATCTGATATTGGTAGATGCCTTATCTTACTTCAGTCTTGGGCGTGGTATTGACTGCCATATTTGACACCTATAGTCAATAACCCAGTTGAGTTTCCACTTGCTGGAAGGTAATACTAAAATCAAAATGTATAATGTGTATTTTTTTAATAAAATTATTTCGAATTAGTAAATAAAAAATTTTCTTTTCCGTGCAGGTGGCGACATGATTTGAGAAATGCGGGGGTGGTGCACAACAACGTTGTTGACGTGAGGCTGAAGGTCGAATCTGAAGGGAAAATCAGGTATTAAAGTTGTTTAAAGTACAGTCTTACATACCCAAATATTTGTTGATGTTAATATTAATTTTTTTGACAGTTCATTTGGACGTCGTACGACTATGCGGATGTACAGTCTTGCGTACCCCAATATGTGTGGGAGGATGCTACATTTTTTGGTACAGTTGTGCCGTTGATCCATTTTTCGGTGGTTGAGTTCCAGTGCGCTGATAGAGTCCTGCGACAGTTCTGGTATCATCAACCCGTTCTTGGTCCTCCGATTAATCTCAACGATATTCACACACGATAACAAAAAATTAGGGTTTATGATAACTGGAGGCGCAAGCAAGAAAGTTTTATTGCTCGTTGGAACAACCAGAACTTATATGTGCCAACTAATGTGACTCCATTCCAGAAATATGATTTTCGTGACGATTCGGCTTACATGGTATGGTTTTATAACAACGGAAAACCATTCATGTCACTTATGGAAGTGAGTCAGAGATGGCATACAGAGCATAGGTGCTCATATCAGTATGAAGCTGGTTTGTCTGTGTATATGGAAGACCTACAGCCACCACCAATTAATCATGCAGAGTGGTCATCGTGGAATTCAGGTGTACCCTCAGGGCATGTAAGGAGAACATAAGATTATGATGATCCATGGGATGGAGCACTGCAAAGATCCCAGATGTTCCATTTGAAGCACACTAATGTTGGATCATCCGGAGTGAGTGCGTTTCAACAACCACCTTCATACTTGCATACTCCGCCCTTTTCCACTCCGCTATGTGCTGAAGATATGTACGCAACACCACCTTCTATGCGAATTTTGGATGACCAGCCAGGCGAAGACGAGCAGGATTTGGAGGACCCCCAATCGCCATGGAGGATGGCTCAACCCCCACGACGGTATGACCAGACAACTTCCCTGCATAGACAAGAGCTTCCGAGGAGGAGAAGAAGATAGGATATTTTTTTTCTATTTGGAATTTTCATATTAATGTTTAAACTTTTATTTGGAACGATTGCAGTTGTTAATATTTTCATTTTTTATATATATTATATGAGATTTATATTAATTGTTTAAACTTTTTTTATATTTGTGATTTATATTAAAGTTGTTTAAACTTTTTCTAATTTGAATTTATTTTGTTTTATTATTATGGAACAAACGCACTTAATTTAAAAATGTTATGTTACTTCATTAATGAAAGTTTACAAACTCATTCAAAATTGCTGTGATGGCCCGACACAATAGTTTGGACGATTCAGACATTTATCTCTCGTGTGACCGGCCGCTCGGCAAAGTCCACAATACCTAGTTTAAACTCCATCTCGATCATCTGGATCATCCATACAAGTATGAATGCGGGAGGAAGTCGGTCGACCCTTTAGCTTTCTTCGAAGACTGGGATTTGGTAACTATTCTTCGTATATTGTATCTGTTGGCCAATATTCCTTATTTAGAATCGTCCTAAACGTAGGCCTGTATATATTTGCCATTGTTTCCAACCTAAAACAATTGTCCACCAATGTATATGGGTCTACACGGACATGCATGCATGCGGCGATTGCGTGAGCGCACGGGTATCTATATGCCTAAAAATAGCCATAGTCACACCAGTTCACATGCAAGTTTACTCGAAACAATTTGTGCTCGTTCTGGCGTACCAAGGCTTGAACATTAAATTCAGCATCGTTGGGGTCGAAGGAATCTACTCTCTTGACGGTTGCGTCCTCTTGAAGTTTCTCCATACTCCTTTGGAGAGTTTCAGACCACTGTTATCCCCTATTTATTTGAGAGTTGACCTTCTTCCCTTTGTCGCACCATACTTTGCCCAGTCTAAAGTACGTCTCCCAAACAATACTGGCAATTGGTAGATGGCGCGTCCCTTTCAACACAGAGTTGATAGTCTTGGCAAGGTTAGTGGTCATATGCCCATAACGTCAACCTTCATCATAGGCCTGTGACCATCGTTCCCTGGATATAGCAGCAACAAAATCATGTATATGTTCTCTATGCCTTATAAAAAGCATAAACTTCGCATTGAACCTTGGCTGAACCGTTTCATACCCTGCTCGTAAAAATATTAGTTAGTAAACGCAAGTCAAATGTCATACATAAATAAATCAATAGTTTTGACAATAACAAATTACAACTTATATGAGCTTAAAATTTCATGATGAATCTGATTGTTCCGGAACTAAGCCTTTGCATTGGCAGTAATATGACGTATACAATAGGCTGGATAAGCATGTGGTGGTCTTCATAAACTTCCAGGCCTATCGATTACTGATAATAAAGCAGACCCTCTATTAGAAATCACACAAATCTCGTCCTCTTTGATTACGTGTCGGCGTAAATTATTCAAAAAGAATTCCCATCCCTCGGTATTTTCCTTCTCAACTATGGCAAAGGCAATTGGAAATATATTTCTATCTTCGTCTTGCGTCACAGCAATAAGCAATATTTGCCCGTATTTCCCGTACAGCCATGTACCATCAATTTGAATCATACGTTTGCAGAATACGAATCTTTCAATGCACGGTTAGAATGCCCAGGATAACTTACTGAACATTTTTTTTCGGGAATTACTTCACCTTGTAGTGTTACTGCTGGCAACGTTTCGTACTCCACTGCAGTTCTGAGAATCAATACTTGCATTGCTCGTAATAGAGCAGGTTGCTCATTATATGATTTATCCCAATCGCCGTAAACTAACGCCATCACATTTTGCTTCGCCATCCATGCCTTATAATAAGATGAGATGTATCCAAGCTGTGCACGGATTGAAGCTACCAACACTACAATGGCGATCCTCGAATTCTTCTCAACCAACAACTTTGTGTAAGCGCATATCAAATAGGAGTTAAGGTTTATGTGGTCCTGTGAGATTGAAGTCATGGTACATGAATGTTGATCAATGAACATTCTGACCTCCCACATCTTCTTTCTTTTCATATACGAAACTCTTATCATCCAGTTATATTTGCTCTTATAGTTCACGCACCTTACACAATATGTTCCTTTATTAGATTCAGCAACGCAAGATTGCATATAACGTCTGACGCAGTACTCCTTAATTGTTAAGTGAGCATCTTTTTTGTATCGAATTGACCTCCGAGTTTTAACTCTCCTTCGGTTGAGGCTGAGGCTGAAGAATGACAAAATACACGTGCCTCATATTCTTGATCCCGCATTACAGCATAGTCCACCTCATACATGTGGACTAGAGGCACGTAAGCTGGAAGATTGGGCTCTGGTTGCTGCGGCTCCGGTTGAACATAACCCCAAACTGACGGCTCATCAGCCAATCTATATCTAGTAGACGCTACTGCCCAAACATCTTCCTCAACATCAAGATCATGGTCATGAGCAGCAGCGGTCCTAACAACATCAACATCATCAGCGTCAAGCAACTCAACATCATCATATTCTGCCATTAGTATAACATTTTCGTCGTCCTCGCTTAAATCATCAACTATTTCGCTCCAACGACCATAAACGTTTTCGGTGTCACAATCTATCGTGATATTCGATCACACCACTGACTCTCTTAATTTACCAAAAAACTCTACCCAAAACTCCTTAAACTTGATTTTTTTTTGAAATAAACAACAAAAGAACAAAAATTTCCGGGCAGCTCCTCTATATATATCCAAATACTGATGCCACCTACAGATGGTGTCCTTGGTTCATGTGGCCACCTGCATATGGCGTCCTAAGAGGAATCTTATAGACCTGCACGCCATCTGCTCGTGGCATCTTGTCGAGCCAGCTTTATTCGGCTGACCACTTTCACTGCAGCCGCTGGATTTGCGGCTCAATTTTCGTAATTCGGCTGAAGACGCCACCTGAAGTGACTTTTTACCGTAGATCCCCAATTATAGGGCAGCGTGCCTTATAACCCAAAATATTAAACCAAAAACCAATATTCCCCTAAAAATGCCCATGAAGTGACTTGGAAAAAGACGAGTATGCCCGTGTCGCATACATATATATGGTGCTGACATCCTTTACATATGCATGTGTCCGCCAACAGCCCAACTGATATCCAGTGGATGCAATGAACTGTGAGGGAGAGCCCATTTAGACAGATGAGAGCACGGCCCAGACAAAAAGAGAGGCATTGTAGAGAAACAATACAGCGCTATTTTGATCTTTTTGAAATGGATTCTGTTTTTCCTTTTTTTTTTAATTTCTTAAAGAAATGTCTTAAAGAAATGAGTTCATATCAAACTACTGTCCCGCAAAAGCAATGGCAGCAAGTAATACGGGTGTTCCAGCACAGGCTACACAACAGCAACCAAGAAGACGTTTTAGCCTAGTAAGATGTGTGGCCACTTGCTTGATAACCCTTATTGTTCTTGTTGGTCTAGCCGTGTTGATCACTTGGCTAGTCATTAACCCGAAAAAGTTGGTTTACACAGTTAAAAATGGTTCAGTCCAGAATTTCAACCTAACCAACAACCATCTCAATGCCACATTCGAACCCCAACAGATGACTCTCTGTCTACTATGACCACATCGAGTCCATGGTGACATACGAAGATCAGTTAGCCGAGTCAAATCAAAACTAGTGGCTCTAAATTTGGTGATGTTACCGTCAACATCTAAAGATCTCATGATTGAAAAATCGTCAAGGGAGATTCAAGTTGATGTTCATTTTAAGACAAGGATTGGGGTTAAGGTTGGTATTTGGAAGTCCGATCATCTTACTCTAAGGATTGTTTGTTACTCAGTGACGGCACATTTAACTCGGCACAAACATTTCGACAAGGTACCATGTGAAACAGAACTGGTGTCCTAGATTTCCCATTTTATCTCTTCCATTCCATGCTATTCTCTTTGTTTTCTTCTTTGATTATATTATATGGTGTGGAAATTGTTCATTTTTACCTACTACTGCTGTCGTAAGAAAGTAGGTAATGTTACAGGTGGAGAAAGGAAGAAATGATCACATCAGAAACCATTCATTTAAGTGAAAACAACCTGACCTTTGCTATTAGTAAGTAAACATCATTTCAATCCATTAGTTTCAAGATTAACTTTGACGCCAAGTGAGAAAAGTTTACCTGCAAAAATTGTAGCCCATACCAATTACATACTCTTTAATTTCTCACACCTACAGTACAGATCCCCCCCCCCCCCCCATTGGTTTATAGCATTGAGAGCTTCGTTTAGTTCGATGTGTTGTTCCACCCAATCTCACTAACCCTTCATTAAATGATCACACATCTACATGGAGTAGGTAAAACAGTCCTTATGTTAAAAAAAAGTAGGTAAAACAGTCCTAATAACTCATATTTTTTCATCTGCAATAATATCTTTAAGAAGTGGATTTACTGTTCATCCCATGAGTTCTAAAATACTAATTAATAACTGGTTCAGCTACATTTTACTGACAAACAATGAAAAAACAGCAGTGGAAGACAAGATATGCTTCCTTTTCTGACAAAAGAGTTGCCCTAAGGAAAAAGGGTATGAACTATGGACTATTGTTCATTTTTTGGTAGGGTATTGGCCCCTCAAAAAAGAATGGGGGGTTTAGATATTTTTGCCTGATTATGTATAGGCAAACGGTGTCCTACCATTATAAAACTTGATAGACTTGATATTAAGTAAGGGCATGTGCCCTTAAAGCTGTCAATTCTGGTAACCAAACTTGAGTGCCTTTGTAACTAGACCCCCTTCCCTTTCTCCTCAAAAATTGACCGTTTCTGCATGGCATCTTGCTGTTTGCCCGTTGTTGTTACTGTTTCACTGTTCTCAACATCAAGTGAAATGAACTGAAGCCAAACCTTTCTTATAATTATACCTCAGTTCTCAGTCCTATCTAATAATACCCAATTATGCAAACTCCTACATTTTTACAGCCATTTTTTAGCTTTTTGTCTCTTGTTTTCCATCCCTTTGCTATGTTTTCATTTCTTTTCCCTCTTTTCAAGGAAAAAATCAGTTGTACATTATTAAGAATGTTTAGCATTGCCCATTTTTTTATTACTACTATGCAGTTTAACACAATCCACTTTACAGCTATATAATGTATATCATTTTTCAATTCTGTTTGATTTGGATAATCAATAATGGCATCATATATTGTTTTTGATAAGCTTGAAATTATATTTTTAAGAATATTCCATATTTACCAAAAATATCATTGCATTTTATTTTTAAAATAAAAAAATAACTTGCATTTCATTTTTAGTACAACAATCGATATTTGATCTATTGATCGACTATTCCAGATCAATATAGGCACATTACGAGAACCAACTTCCAACCTAATTCTTTTTTGAAACCATGATATTATATAATGAACCTATCGTCTCATCATGTTAAAGTAACTGATAGAATAATAGTTAATATAAGTTTAATTTCATTTGAGAGTACAATGAAAGACAATACTCGAAATGAAGTTTTAAGATTGAGCCCTCTTAGTTGATCAATGCCTCATAGCCGTAGTCAACTAATTCTAACTTTGCAACCATTTTCAGGTGCTTTAGAATCAAACGTTCCAACCAATAACTATATATTTTTTGTTGACCTCTCGGTTCCTCAAGGCTTTGCGCTGACTGATCTACACTGACTCACGTCGCACACTTAGTTTTGGTGGGTGAGTCGATTTTTTTGTATACACAAAGCCTTGAACTCGAACATGCTTAAGCGATACCAAGTTGCTTACCACTTAGATCAACCCGTTGATAACTAGTGACTGCTTTTATAAGAGTGAAAACTAACAAAATTGGTGTAACGTCAACATAACTGTACATACAATTATAACGACATTTAACTTGACATTAATGAATCGTTGGCATGGTTTTGAACCCATTTCTTTGAAATCAACAATTGCCTCTTCTATCTTCGTTTTATTTTCACGAATCGAACTCGAAAATTAAGATTTTAAAATCAAAGTTCATAATGCAATATATTGTCACATTGCCAATAATTAAAAAGGAAAACGTGGGAAGGACTAAGGGTAAAGTCCTCAATAATATTGTATAGATATATTATATTTATAGATATTTTGCATATGTAGAGAATGAGGTTTCCACGTGACTGTTGGGGAAGATTAGAATCATGTTGATGTAGTTGGGACATGGGCAAAGAACATATGATCTTTTCGGCCATTGGAGGACCATGCCTGCATTTTGCAAGTACATAATGTGCCATTAAGAAAGAGACAAGTCAAAGGAGTTGGGTTTACCTAAAAAAGTGCATTACTTTTGGGGGCCAATGCCTTCAAATGATGATAAAATATACTACGTAATTTTCAAGAAATTTTAATCCATTATTTAGCTAATAACAACAATCGTTTTATTATCACAAGTTACGATAAAGAAAAAGCAACATTTTATTTTTCAAATGTTAGTTTTCGTGGCTCAATATCTGAATGGTGAATTAATTATTTATTAGCCTTTGATTTATTGAAATAAAATGTCGTTAACATCAAAATCCACTGTCTAATCCCTAAAGAGCTTCTCCCCCTTCCTTTTTCTTTTTAAAAAAATGGGTTTGAGAAGCATTAAGTTCCTGACTTGGAACTTTCATATAGCCTAATTCGACTTTTATCATAAAAAGATATATAATCTAAGTCACCATGTGATTTTCTACAGCATGCATGAACATGGAGCGACCTTATTGTTTTAATTAATTAAGAAATATTACCCTCTTTTATTGAAATGAGATGGGGGTGAGTTATTTAATTGTATTTTGGCAGTCCACACGAAGTAGTGATCGACAACTTAAATCATTTTTTAAGTTTGCAATTAGTCGAGTTCTCAACTGACATTATTCTTATTAATTGCCCATTGCACATTCATGTTTCATCACACATATATAATTCAACACGGCCGAAGATTTAGCTAAATGCCGGTAGAGTTGGAGTCAACCCATTTTCTCATAGTGTATGTAGGGATGAAATGAGGGAGGCTGGAAGAGCGGTCGTCCTATAAAAATTTAAAATTTATATATAATTTAAAAATTTTAAATATATGTATTTATTAAAGTTTTATGTCGTCCCGTTAAAATTTTATAAGTATATACCTAACATAAACTTTTGCCTTCACCTATGTTCAACTTTCAAGGGGTTGATGATTCCCTTTCTCAAAGTCAAACGTTGCGTTGAAGAATTAATGCATTAATTTCAGCAATGAAAATAATTTGCAAACCAATAGATAAAGGCCAATAAATAGGATAGATCAAGATGAGTTTCATTTTCGCAATTATATTGGTTGATTAGAATATACATGTCGGCAATGCGTTTTTCTTATTACAGTTTTGGTATACGATATTACGACGTCAAATTAAAAATTTTATGTAGACATAACTTAGAATGAAATTATATACCATTAATATATATATAAAGTACTATAAATCTTCTCTCATTATTTGAATACATCAATTTGTGTGTGTGTTTTTTTTTTAATTTTAATAACAAGTATGAGTTTATTAGAGTCGGAAAATCATACATACTTATTATCGTGTGCCTTGTTAAAAACTTTCATAAATTTATGTTGGAAAAAAATAATACAATAAAATAGAACAAAATAAAATGAACAAAGCACCGAAAGGAGAACACAATAATAAATAACAACAATCTCATTGCACAATAATAATCTTTAAAACTCCTAATATACTATTTTATATTAAATATAAAAAATGATAATTTTATCTATTGTTTTAGTAATGTTCTATGTTCAAATATTATATTATAGTAGTTTACAAATATACATGCGTAAATATATAATGAATGTTATAAAATGAATGGTCAAAACTAAAAAAAAATAGTGATAAAAATGGTATAAAATGAAGATTATCATGAAAATCTTACATTGTCTAATGAAGAGGTGGTGTTGAGGTTGTTCCTAATGCTAAAATAAATAAAAGAAATAAGTCAACAATTTTTAGGGCAAGTGGTTAAAATTTTAGTTGATATCTTTTCCTCTTTCTTAAGTTGTGGGTTCTAAATTTATTAGGAGCAAATTCTCTATTCCCCTTCCCTTAGATAAAAATTGTTCAAAATATAAATAAATAAAAGAAAATTGTATTGTTTATTTTATGAAAAAATTTATAACGGGTGTCACACACGCTTAACACCACTAACGCAATACACCGCTAAATACCATTAAATTTTTTAATAAAGATTAAAAATCTTAAGAACTAGACATATAATAAAACTCATTTAAAAAAAATTAAAAATTATATTTAATAAACATTTTATATTTTTATAGTATTTTTAATTAATATATTAAAATTAAATATCCTAAAATCTCCTTAACATTAAAAACTCTAAACCCAACTCTTTATTTCCCTTATGCCGCCGCTGCCATATCTTTACCCGCGGTCATTAAGAACAACAAAGGAAATATTATTGGTGGTGCTAATAAATGCTTTTAGACCTCTCGTGCAAGGTTGGCTGAAACTCTTGACGTTTGTCTTGGGCTTGATTTTTAATGAAGATTTCAATTTTGTTCATGTGGCACGACGGCGGTAGCAACGACGGTAGTGGCGATATAAAGAAAATAAAAAGATTGAGTTTAAATTTTTTTTGATATTAAAGAGATTTTAGGATATTTGATTATAGTATACCAATTAAAAGTACTATAAAGAAATATAAAATGTTTATTAAATCTTATTTTTAATTTTTTTAAAATAATTTTAATTATAAGTATAGCTTTAAATTTTTTTAATTTTATTAAAAAATTTAATGATGTTCAACGGTGTATTGTGTTAGTAGTGTTTAGCTGTGTGCGACACTCGTGATAGACTCATCCTTATTTTTTTTAAGTAATAACGTATGAGATTTTATCTGTTAAATTAAGCAGATATAGGAGGCAATTGCTTTCTTTTTTTGGTAACAGTCTCTGTCCTAATATTAATTTCCTTCCTTTTCCATTAGAAATGTCAAAGCTTCATTATACTATTTATAGACATACTGAAACACCATTTTTTTTCCCTTTATTTTTCTCTCTTTCTTCATTTTTTCTTTAAAAAAATAATGTCACTTAAGTTTCATATATTTTTGGGTGCACGAAATTAGAAGAATTGTGTTAACTTTGAGAGTGACGTTTGTTTTTTTCTATTATATCAATCAAGATGAAAATTTGTATAAGATAATAATTTTTACCACGACATAATAAATTAATATATTTTTTATATTTTATTTAATTAATTTTCTAATCATTGTCAATCTTTTGTTTTGCAGTAATGCTATCATTACCAACAAAGATTACTCGTATATTTCAGAGTTCGACATTATTAAGAATGTTAAATTATAGGTAAACCAATAATTTTTACAACTAAATGTGAAAATAATATGTCAAAATATTAACAACACACTGATTTGTAAAAACCTTAAAAAATACATTTTAAGCTAAACAAATAAACAATGACTTTACACTAATTAACATGCAACCAACTTATAATTAGACACACCCAATCATAATAATAAAAAAAAGGATGGGTTTACTTAATAAGCATAGTTGGTGAGTTATAGTCATGGGAAAATTAGTAATAATTACTTCGCTTTTTTGTAAGCCAGCTTCCCAATTTTGAATTAGCTTTCCAACCTTATTTACCATTTTTTTAAGTTCTTCATATTATTTAACTTACCAAATTTTGCCAACTTGCTTCTAGAATTTATAGCTAAATGGTAACACCTTATCTCCCTATATTACCCAACCTAATGCAACACTTTTTTTTTTATTGTTTCCACTTTCCACTAAAGTCATTGGTTTTCTTTTGATTGTCCTCTCAGTTTCAAAAAAAAAAAATTATTGCCTGAGTTAGTATAAATGGAACAAAAATTTTCTAACATAATTCGTATATACATATTTCAATTTAAAAATAGAGTAATAATTTAAAATAATATGATTATATCTTAACGAATATAAGAAGATGTAAATAAATTACCAATACTTATTTACAACGGTGTAAATAAAATAGCTTTTTTTACAATGATGTAACTAAGTATCAATGTATTTTAAATATATGCTCGTTTATTATTATTTATAAGAATATATTTTATTGAATATTACCTTCAGTGTCTAGTTCTTTTCTTATTTTGGATGTCATAAAAGTATCACCCATTCAATAACTTGAACTTTGTTTTACTTAATTTAATTTTATTCAAAGCTTATGGTTATGAGTTTGTCTTAAAAAAACAATATTTGAACATTTGAACATGTTTTGATTGTGGAGCTTTTATTTCATTTTATTTGTTTATTAAATAAAATATAGTATAAATTTTTAAACAGTCTAAATGTGATTACAATGTAGTATTTGTTTATAGATATTCTTAATCTATTGACAAAACACACACACTTTGCAAATTATAAAGCAAAACGTTAGAGCACACTGTCCATAATTTCTTTTGTCAAATTATCAATAGTGATTGCAAATATAATATATATATTTTAGATTAATATGTTGAAATTCAAATATAAAATCAAAGAGATAGTATTTTAATATTTTTATAAAAAATATCATTAATAAATAAACGAACTTGTTTATAAACATAAACAAACCGAACACACATTTATTCGTATTTGTTCATTCACTAAATGAATATAAAGAATTTGTTCATACTCGTTTATTTAACTTAATAAACGAACATTATACGAAAGCTTCATCGATTGTTCTGTTCATTTACACCCTCCAGAAATGGAAGGATAAAATTGTTGGAATTTTCAAGTTTAATTTTGAGAAAAATAGAACCAAAAACTTCTAATTTAAGAACCATAAAAATTAAGCAAAAAAAAAAAATTAAGTTTTAAATTTTTATTTTTGAGACTAATAAAAAAATATTTTTTGGGGGGACATGGGGTGGGCTATGTCTTAGGTAGGCCCGCCCATAGAATCGCCACTGCTCTCGGTTCTTAAGACTTTGTTCTGACTAATTGAGACTGATCCGCGTCGTACACCTGACTTTGGTAGATGGATCTTTCGTCAGAGGTTTTCTGCATATATAAAGTTATCGAACTCGATAACTGATTAAACGATATCAAGTTACTTACCACTTGAGCCAACCCTTAATAAAGTCAATGGTCTTTTTGTTATATATTTTAAAGATGATTTTGTTCGACTTGATATTTAATTCAATGAGTTCGTATTTATTATCTTGAATTGCGATATTTGATATATTTAAATTTATCTTTTTAAGTTGAAATAATTTTTAAATTTATAACTCCTTTCCTTTTCCGGTAAAATGCGATAATTTATGTGATATTAGATATTCGGTTATTATTATTAATACTTTAAATAAAAAATTCAAATAACAGATAACCATTTTTAATATAAAGTACTAGGAGTATTATAAATAATAATTTAATTAATTTATAACCATGTTCAATTTTTTGAATAGTAATCATGTTCAAAAGGAAAATTCTACGACGCTCGACGAGCACCACTAAACATCACTAATGATAAACACACTGAACACCATTAAATTAATTAATAAAGATTAAAAATCTCAATGACTAAATATATAATTATAAATTATTTAAATATATAATTATAAATTATTTAAAATAAAATATTAATTAAAATATTTTTCATATATAAAATTTTTATTATTTTTTAATAATTGGATCAAATACCAACACTAAACCCTACATCCTAAACCCTAAACCTTAAACTCTAAATACTAAACCATAAACACTAAACATTAAACCCTAAATCATAAATCAAATATTCTAATTTAGGGTTTATGGTTTATAATTTAGAGTTTATGGTTTAGTGTGTTGGGTTTAGGATATAGGGTTTTAGGTTTTGGGTTATGGTTTATGTTTTAAGCTTAGGGTTTAGGGTTTAGAGTTTAAGATTTAGGGTTTCAGGTTTTTATTTTTTTAAATTAACTAAGTTTGGTATTTAAATTTAAAATTATTTAAAATAAAATATTAATTAGATTATTTTCCATATTAATTATTTAAAATAAAATATTAAAAACATTATATATATGGAAAATAATCTAATTTTTAAATTTATAACATATAATTATAAATTATTTAAAAATTTAAAGGACTCAACATATAATTGTAAATTATTTAAAATAAAATATTAATTAGATTATTTTCTATATTAATTATTTGTTTTTTATTAATTTTGTTGCTTTGCTTTGTTTTGTTTTGTCAGTCATTCTACATCTGCTTTTTGGCTTTTTTCGTCACCTTGTATGATAGTTTATTTGTCGGTATTTTTGCAGGTTTATCTGTTTTTGTGACAGTATTGTTTGCTATCATGCAATTTAGCGTTCAGATAACAAGAATTGTTGAGCGTTTTTAGTTACAAGATAATCGACGGTCTAGTATTTTTTTAATTCTTTTATAGTATTTTGCCGATATGCCAAGAACTCGCAGCGGAAGAATGCTTGATTCATAGAGCTTTCTGGTTAAAGTATATAGTTGCTGAATTTCATTTAAAAAACTATGCAAGTTTATTACAAAGCAATGAGTTTTGCTTCTCATGTATTTCATTTTCTTTAAAGTTTATTGTATTTATTTTTCACATTATATTTTTAATGATGTAATATGATATTTTTATAATCATTTTCACTTTGAATACAATCTAATATATATTTTTTTGTTAAAAAAACATAATGTTAACCTGATCCTTTACAAAATTATGAGATAAATACACGTTTACTAAAATTCCAAAATAAAAATTTCTTAAAATGAAACATTGTACTACTGAGTAAGACTTAATTTCATTTTCATTTTTTCATAGAAAAAAGTGGTTTCGTTTAAAATGATCTAGATTTTTAAAATTTCCGTAATATTCTTTATATTTCAAATATTAATTTCAAATTGAATTATTTATCTTGAAAAATAGTACTCAATTTTGAATTGCTGTTAACGCCACAATATTATGGTCATCCACATTCTCCTCGCCAGTTAAAATTCCATCATTGCCCTTCCGCGACCTTTATTTTGAAATTTCATATCCCCAAACAAAATTCAGTGTTTCAGAAATCACGAAGCAAACCCCGCGTCGTTTTCTCTTCAACTCTTCCCGTTAAATCCAAGATTTGGGAGCCTTTTCTTACTTACTCCACGTGTCGATCTCTTATTCGTCTTTTACAATTAATTTTAAGACGTTAGTGTTACGGCGGGCTTTTTCTTTATCTCCATTCCGATTCTATATCGACCGTGAAAAAGTTTAAAAACAACAAAAAAACTAAAAAGCAATAACGTAAAATAAAGATGACGTGGCCCGTCCAATTTTAAATTTAATTTATTATTCATAATAAATTATCATCTTCTCCTCTCTTGTTGTATTTCTCTCTCTGTTCTTTCTCTCCACATTCTTCCTTTCTCTCTCTTTTTGGTTTCGTTTCCTTTACTTCAAAAATCAAAGAGCTCAAAGCTTCTCCGGTACGATTTTCCTTTGTTTTTTTTTGTTTGTTCGCTCTTTAAACGGTGCCGTTTTTTTGGCGGTTTGTGGTTGTTTCGATCTTCGTTTTCATTTGAATATGTATTTTGTTAATGTTTATTAGTTTCTCTTGTTTGGTTGTTCAGAATTGTGATGAAAAGAAGAGAAAGTTAAATTTGAATTTCTCGGAAATTGTAATCGGTTTTGCGAGAGACTGTAAAAATTGAGATTCGGAATTTTTCGTTGTCTTTCTACATTTTATTAGCTGAAAACAAGGGATTGACCGAATAAATTAACTCGTCTTACTGCTTTTGGCCTGTTTTCTGGAGGTTTTTGTAAATAATATCCAGATTTATTTTAGGAAATATTAACCTGTGACTAATGGCACTTGTTAAGGTCATATACTTAAATTTTTGTTCAACTTAGTAAAAGTAATGTGTGTGTGTTTTTTTTACCAAAATGATAAATAAATAAATAATCCTGGTGTCTATTGGTAGTGGTTAAGCGGATCCTTTGTTTAATTATGGAGTACATTTATTGCTCATTTTGGTGAAACATGACATTGAGAAAATTGGATATCGAGATTCAGGAGTGTTACAATTTATTTATGAAAATAAGTTTGCAAAAGCTGAGACTTTTTGTCGTTGCTGCAGAGTTTTTGGAGATTGTATGAATTATGAACGTGATAGCAATGCAAACGCTGATAAACGACGAAACTAACTAGTTATAGGTGTTTATTGATATTTTGTAAGGGGATTATCTGCTACATAGCATTTTATCCTACACAAACGCAGTTTTTCAGGCATTTCAAGCAGATAGGTTGAAAGGGTTTGATAATATAGGTTTTGCAGCAATATGGCTATTGCTGGTCTACACAATATTTCTGTGCTTGGAAATTCCTTCCTAAGGGAGTCTCAGTCTCAAACATCAAGAAGTTGGGGAAATGGTAGCACCCGGGCATCCTCACCCCTGCAGATGTGGCGGGAGCTTGAAGATGAGCACGTGGTGAGTCATGCTCAAGAGAGGGCTAGTGAAACAATGCTCCAACCAAGGAGTGATGACCTCTCAGTGACTGATCTTTCTGATAGCCAAAATAGTGAACATAGTGGTATTTTAGATGATGCGAGTGTGAGTGAGAATGAGTTTGGGAATTGGTTGCCAGATCAATTTGGGTTGCAGAATGGGAATTCAAATAATCTTAGTTGTGAACATTCGTCTGATTTGGGGGAAGTTGAAAGGGAAAGAGTAAGGGAAATTTTTCGGGAGTGGATGAACAGTGGTGGCAGGGATCGTACATCTAATGTTTCCTGTAGAAACAGCAGTTCAAGAGCTCAGTGGCTTGGAGAAACTGAGCAAGAGAGGGTCAGAATTATAAGGGAGTGGGTGCAAATGAACAGTCAGCAGAGAGGTGCTTGTGTCAATAGTATAGAAGAGCAAGCCAATGATGTTGATGGTCAAATTGGACGAGTTCTTGATGGATTGGTGGTTAACCCGAATGAAAACCGGACCGAGCATGTGCGTAGGGGAATTCGTAAATTATGTGGCCGACAGGTCCTGCTTGATATGCTTAAAAAGGCTGAGAGAGAAAGGCAAAATGAGCTCCAGGGGTTGTTGGAGTATCGGGCCGTATCAAATTTTACGCATCGCAACCGCATTCAGGTAGATGCATATAAATTCTAGCCATTTTTAGGAGGCTATTGTCTTTATTTGTTCACATGCTGTCCATGTTCTTCCAAATTTGCTAATAAAGACATCCCTCCCAGCCATATTTAAGGTAGATGCTAATTTGGTAGGTTCGGTGTTATAGATTCACATAATGGAGATGCTTCTTACATGTTTTGGAGAGATATAGGGACTGTACTCTAGCACAAAAGTATACTGTACATGCAATGAGCTTCTTAGTTGGCTTAAATTTTCCCATGTAGATATTTTCTCTAACAACAGTGTTAGACGTATAATTATTGATTTATTCTTCCCTGTTAAAACTCTTGAAAATAACTTTATTGCTACTACGACATTCATACAAAAAGAGAGTCCCGATATCATGCTAACCAGTGTAAACTGTAGATATTAAATGGTAGAAATTATACTAATTTTGAACCAAGAGCAAATTAAGATCATATGTCAAGTAGGGAATGCTAGCATATCTGTCTCAACCATTTGCCTTTTTTAAGTCTTCCTATTTGATTGGTGCTTACCATTGGTAGCTTGCAGCTTGTTCTGGAAATTAAATGCTCTGCAGATAATAGTTTATATCTCTCAAAAGCAATTAGTCTACCTATTACATTAATTGTTTAAATCTCAACAATGCTTATGGATCTTCTATAAATGTCATTGTTGTTTGAACTTTGATGGCAACTGTTGTGCTTAGCTTGCGTTGGTAGCGTTAAATTAAGTGACTTAATGCGTCCTAATGCTAATTTTTAACCTTTTGAGTGGCATACCTTCTTGATTTTGGATTGCTTTTACTGGCATTCATTTATGTTCATTGCCTGTTTTTTATACAGTCATTGCTAAGGGGTAGATTCCTGAGAAATGGCAGAATAGGAGAAGGTAACAGATCTACCTCTATTGCAGCCAGCGAATTAGGCTTATTGAGACAAAAGCAGACTGTATCTGGTCTAAGGTACTTTATTCTTATAAAAAGAAGAGCATTTTTATTCAGCTAAATTCATCTGATGCTGTATTCCAACTTCACTCTTTTTTATTTCTGTAAACATCTTCCATAGACTTTATTTTAGCAGAACTTCAAGCATTCGATTTCTTTTTACTGTTTAGTCAATTGTGCTCTCCGTTTGTCCAGCAAAGCAGTATCTGTAATTTCTCTCCGATGCTTATTGACTTCATTCTTCTGTAAAATCAAAGCTGCATTCTGAAGAATGAATTTGAAACTAGGGATTTAGATCTCAAATTTAGATTGGGCGCTTTATCTAAAGCTTAAAATAATATCCCTCCCATCTAATTCAAATAATTCATCAAGATTCTTGCAATGAAGAACTTCTTGGTAACATTGAAGTTTTGGAAATGAGTGATACTATTGGTGATGTATTGAGCAATGTGATAAGAAGGTTGAGAACCTTAGGGACCTTTCTGAAATAGCTTGACTATACTTGTTTTGAGAACCTTTATCCATTATATTAATGTGATACCTTTTTTACAATTCAATTGTAATATTTTGCAACCTTTGCCTTTGTTTCAGGGATGGGTTTTTCTCCAGACTGGATAATTCTGGTTCCGGTCCTGCAAGCAGTAATCGATCTGATACATCATCTAATGCTGATTCTAATGCTAATAGAAATCAGCAAAATCAACTAAATAGCTCACCGGAAATCACAGATGGAATAAATGAAAATCCTGAACATGAGAATGGGCAAACTAATAACCAAAGGTTGTTGGATGATAGAACTGATTTAGAGGATGATGTTGTTGAAGATGTAAATTGGCGGGAAGCCTCTGCTCATGTAGAAGAGTGGCAGGAACGGGTTTCTGAGAGTGTTGCTAGAGACTGGCAGTGGTCTTCCAGTGATGAGTCCAATGAGAACAGAGATGCTAGTGGAGAAATCTTGGATGGGGACTGGCAAGAAAATCTTGCTAATGAGTCTTGTCTTGACACTCTGCCGAATGAAGCTGGAGAACATATTAATCTACAAGAAGCTGATGCAACTTCTTATGAACATTCTTCCCAAGATGGTGGAAGAAGTGGAAGCTATGGGTTAATGAATGACTTAGAAAATTTTCAAAAGAATCCAGTAGCATGGATTGATGGGCAAGAATCTGCTTCTCAAGTTGAACGATGGCAGGAGGAGGACCAGGAAACTGTGGAAACTGACTGGCAGGAAGTTAGCGTGGAGTATAATGAATTCATGGATGGTAATGAAGAAGCCTCTGACATGCACCGTGAGGATGGAGGCTTGCATGAAACTACACGGGGTTGGTTGCAGGGATCTTACAATCTAGAACCTGTTACCATCGGAAGAACAGATACATTTTATTTTCCTGATGATGATAATGTACACAGTATAGAACTGAGGGAGCTGTTAACCAGGTATGAATTTTATTAACTGTTGCGTTTTTGTGATTAGATTTTTCTAACCTATGTTACTTTTAATAATGTAGGAGAAGTGTGTCTACTCTTCTTCGTAGTGGTTTCCGTGAGAGTCTTGATCAGTTGATTCAATCATACGTGGAAAGGCAAAATAATTCTTCTGTTGACTGGGAGCTAAATGGAACATCTCCTACTCCTGCATCTCTTGAGCAAGATGTGGAACAGCAAAGTGGGGATCAGGATGATAGCCATGGGGATGCTGAGACGACACAGCTTGCCCTTCCTTCACCCAGGATGCCACCTATGCAACCACTCTGGGACCAGAGTTCACGCCATTATAATTGGGCACCACATGATGAACACCAATGCTTTGGCATCGTATGTCATTTCTTCTTATTTGCAATTTTATTCTGTTCTAGATTATCTTTTGAAAAGTTGATTAATCTATTATCATGGTGTTTTAGATACTTTTGACTAGAATCCATTAATTTTCTGAAAGAATATGGTTCATTTGTCTATTACAGTATTTAATATAGGACTGTTATTTGACATGTCAAAGATAATGATCAAGTAATAGCCTTAGTGAAACCTAATATCAAGCTTCTCCAACTTAGCAGAGTTGGTGAATTTAGTTATACACTCCATGCCAGCATATATAGTATCTCCCTAATAATTGGGGGAGCGGGAATAATTTAAGTGCTTAAATCTGTTCCAGTACTCTTCATTTTAATTGTGCCGCTAATTTGGTGCAGGAGTGGGAAATCGTTAATGATTTGAGGATCGACATGGCTAGGCTGCAGCAAAGGATGAATGATATGCAGAGGATGCTGGAGACCTGCATGGATATGCAACTTGAGTTACAGCGGTCAATAAGACAAGAAGTTTCTGCTGCCCTTAACCGTTCTGCTGGTTCACAAGGTTTTTCTTTTTCTTCCGTATCAGCTCACCTGGTTGTATTTCCTTCTGGGTTACTGCACGAAAGTGCATAATCCTAAAGAGATTCCGCTTTTTTTTATTCCCGTTTATCATTTAAGAAATTGAACTGCAGCTTTTTCTTGGTAACAAAATATAGTTTTCTTTTTCTGTAACGAAAGCTGCAATTTTCTCGTGCTGTATTTGTTTCATCACGATGTTCTATTACAGGGATTATTGACGACAACTTGCCGAAGGATGTGTCTAACTGGGACAATGTCAGGAATGGAATTTGTTGTATATGTTGCGAAGGCAATATTGATTCATTACTGTACAGGTAAATCTTCAACATTGATCCTCATGTTAGGCCTTCAATTTTTTTTCCCCTCATTCCTGTATCATATTGTTACAGATGTGGGCACATGTGCACATGCTCCAATTGTGCTAATGAGCTTGTCCATGGTGAAGGAAAATGTCCAATGTGTCGGGCACCGGTAGTTGAGGTCATCCGTGCTTACTCAATCCTTTAAAATCAAAAGTATTTATATATTTAATAAAAAGAACCAAAATTAAAAATCGAAATCCCATAGAAAAATTTCAGGTTATTTTTTCATCTTCTTTTTTTACTCTGGATCACTCCGGGTATCTTATATTCCCTTTTCTCTCATTTCTTTATTTTTGCCTTTCTTGTGCCCCTTCCTCAGCCGTGATTTGATGAGTACATAATTGAGTGTATGGTTGAAACAGAAAATTCATCTTGTTTAATTCATCATATATTACTAATTCGAGTGTAAAATCATTAATTATAATTGATGCAATGATTGTTGGACTGTGTTTTTACTTATTTTGGAGGTTTTAGTCTAAAGTATTTATTTGTATATAATATTTGTGTTTATTTCACAAATTTGAATACCCCAAACTTTTTGGGTAAAGATTTCCGTTGTACAAGTGCTTGTGGTGGTGTTGATGACATTTTCGACTGGAATGGCTGCTGGAAAGCTCCAGTCGCATGGTAAAAAGGGGGGATTAAAATTGTCATTAAATAATTGTGCCATTGATTAACAATCTTTTAATTTTTTATTATGTGGTCATAATTTTCAATTTTAGATTCATGCGATTAGAAATCCTATTGGAGGGAAGGAACGTCAAGGATTAATTATTGTACGAAGTCCAAACTACCACTAAAACTTTGGTCTGATTTTACTCAGATTTTGAAGTGTTGCACTAATCTTATGCCCAAACGTTAAAAATTAAGATATGGTTTAGGTTTAGAATTAGAGTTTATAATTTAGAGTCTAAAATTTAATTTTAAAGTTTAAGATTTAAAATTAAAATATAAAATTTAATTTTTTAATATTAAAAGATATATTAACATCGAAAAGAACATATAATTTCTATTGATAGGAGTTATCGGTTTCAACGTCTAATTATGTTTAAAAAGTACATATATTAATATATAGGTTTCCTTTGTTTTAACTTCGAAGTTTCAAGGAGCAAAAAACTAATTAAGAATAGCAGAAGTGGATAAGTACAAAGATTTTGCTTTCTTTTAATACTTAGCAAGATTCTCCACTGTATAGTTTATTGTGTGGCAAAAGAAAGGAACTTAACAACAAATTACTGATAAATACTAATCTATATAAAAATCTCGAAACCCCTAGATTTACCTCTACACTAGTGTAAGTAAACAATTAAAAAAGAATTATGTACTAATTTTATTAACACCTGTTGTTTGTCAGTCACATCGGAACTTGTAAGCATCAAAAGCTCTATGTTCGTCGCAACATGGTCGCTCTAAACTTGAACAGCTACTTGCTCCCCTCATCCCTCTCATCGTTCCCACCACCGTACACGTGTCAACGATCTCCACCGTGGACGACTGATCCATCCTCTCCTGCATCACAAGCAATTCACCGCTGCCGTTCATGCTCTCGAACAACCTGGTCCCTCTACAGACGGGACAGGAAACGTGGGAAGAAAGCCACGTGTCAATGCATTCGACCTGGAAAACATGTTTGCAATGCGGTATCGTTTTAAGGCACTGATTCTCTTCAAACTCGCTCAGACAAATGGGGCAATCTATCTGGTACTTGGCATTCCCACGGTAAGAATATACCGGCAACGATCGAATGAATGGTTGTTGGGTCAAGTCCTTTATGTGGAGCCGAGGCGTGACGGAGATCAGAAGGGAACGGAAATGAGTTAAGTGGGCCACCACCACGGTAACGTCTTCTACGAGAGAGATGAGCCGTTGGATCTTCAGAGAAACGACGAATATAAATAGAGAAGAAGCCCATGAGGGAGAGGGCTGTGAGGAGAACGACTACGGTGAGAGCCATGGAGGAGTCGAAAGGAGGGGTGTACTGAGGTGGTCTTTTGGATGACGACGGTGGAGTTGAGGTGGCGTTGGTGGTGTTGGGGAGGTGAAGTGGTGGAAAGCAGGTGCCGGTGGTGGCGGAGTAGGGAGAATCATAGTAGAGGAAGAGTTTCCGGTTGTGGGGTTTCATTGGAAAGTTGAGAAAATTGAGATCAGCGGTTTGCTGTGCTCTGCTTTTGTTTGTAATTATTAGATTCTTTTTCGAGTGAAAGGGAAGCTTAGATATTAAATAAAAAGGTTAACTATACTAGTGACCACCAAATTATTTGAGCGTACCTATTTTGATTATCGAATTATCGAACTTGTCAATCAGATCATCAAGCTTATTAAATTGACTTATTTTGACTATCGCCGTTAAAAAACTAAAAAGGGGAATTAATGGGATTCGAACTCGGGACTAATTGTACGAAACTAAAATACTAAACCACTAAATAAACCTTATAACATAAAAAAATGTTCGAATATTTTGTTCACATTTAAATTAAATCGAACTTAGATCACTTGAGATGTGTATAATCACACAAACATTCGATTTAATTTAAATATAAAATTATTAAATATTCGATTTCAAAGAAAAGAAATTCGATTTAAAAAATTCGAATATTTTTTCTTTTTCATATTTAAATTAATTCAAATATTTATTAAAATTTTAAACGAATATTTATTAAAAAATTAATTCGATTTAATATTAAAATCGAATATCAAATATTTATTAAAATATTAAATAGAATATTTTTTCTTTTTTATATTTAAAAATTCAAATATTTTTCTTTTTCATATTTAAATTAAATCAAATATTTATTAAAATATTAAATCGAATTAATTTTAATAAATATTCGATTTAATTTAAAATTTTAATAAATATTCAATTTAATTTAAATTTTTAATAAATATTCGATTTAATTTTTAATTAATATTTGAATTAATTAAATATTTTTAATAAATACTTATTAAAATATTTATTCGATTTAATATTTAAATTAATTCGAATATTTATTAAAATATTTGATTGAATTTAAATATGAAATAGAAAAAATATTTGAATTTTTTAAATCGAATTTCTTTTCTTTGAAATTGAATATTTTTTAAAATTGAATGTTTAATAATTTTTAGATTTAAATCAAATCGAATGTTTGTGTGATTATACACATCCCAAGAGATCTAAGTTCGATTTAATTTAAATATGAAAAAAATATTCGAACATTTTCCTACGTTATAAGGTTTATTTAGTGGTTTAGTATTTTAGTTTCGTACAATTAGAAACAAGATTTAATCTCATTAATTTGTTTTTGTTTTCACCAACAAAGTATTCATTTAATAAAATATGTTACTATCTCATATTATATTAGTGAACTTCTTCGTGTGGTTGGAGCATTACCTTTTCATGCTATTTGTCATAAAGGTGTAAACCCTTCAATTTTATTTCCTCTCATTTTTTTTTACTAATCGGATGGTGACACGTAACAATCAACGTTGAAATCAGTTAAATCTATTAATTAAATAAACTAAAACTTAAAAATAAATGGGACACATGTCGTCATTTGGTTGGGACACGTGTCGTCATTTAAATAAATTAAAATTAGGATTAAATTGATTTAATAAGTAAATAACAGGGACTAAATGTGCAATTTTACAAATTTTTCTTAACTACCACGTCACCACTTCGTCACCCCTCTGTTAGTTTTTTAACGGTAGTGGTCAAAATAGGTCAATATAATAAATTTGGTGGTCTGATTGATGAGTTCGATAGTTCAGTGATCAAAATAAATACGCCCAAATAGTTCGTGATCACTGGTGTAGTTTACCCTTAAATAAATTACTACACAAGAAATTATAGATAACGGGGATAAGGGATTCATCAAAGGCCGAATGTAATGCAACAACGATATAAAGGATTTTCTTAGTAAAAAACACGATATAAAGGATTTTGGAAATCTACTAGTTGATTTAGTGACCAATAATATTTATATATTTTTTTATTTTATATGAATTTAAATTTTAATATATATTTTGAAAATATAATATTTTTTATTTAATAAAAATTTAGAATGAATGAAAACAAATTAGACGTTTCCGTTATTTTTAAAATTATTTTATATGATGCCGTTGATTTTTTATTATTATTAATGTATGGGTAGTAAAAAAAATTATATTTAAAATTTTAATGCGTAGTATGTTTTATTTAGGTATAAAATTTAAATTTAAACTCAAAAATTTAAAATTGTGAACTCTAAATAAGACTTGTCAGCGGATGTGATAATAATTTTTTGAATTAGTATTTTGTACACTAACAATGAAATTAAGAAATTTCACAAGTAAGATTAGATGATAGCAATATATAAAATAATAATAAAAACACATACATTACAATCATATGATTGTTGATTTTTTTTATTTCCTGAGGTATTTATTGAAACAAGTTCAATAATTAATGTAAGAGAGATTTTTATCGTCTCATCTAAACTCTACGATTGTTTGTTGATTTTTTTTTAATTTCACAAGTGGATATGATACAACCAATAGATTCAATTAATTAATCCATTTGACTAATTTTGGCCATCAATTTTTGACTTTTTTCTTGAGATATTAGTGCATCGTAACACACTACAGTTCTGCCATGCGACATTTACAAATTTTTTTAGAAAATTATTTTTATAATTTTTATAAGTTTTTTAGAATTTTTGCAACAATTGAAGAATTTTTTTAATAAAATTATTATTTTTAAATGTCAAGTGACAACATTGTAACACCAATTGTTCCGGAAAAATTGTTAGATTTAACAATCAACCTTGGTCAAAAGGGCGAATTGATAAAATTTTAGAGTATAAGGACTTAATTGGGTGCAAAAAAAATTAAAGAGTTTAATTAATTTTTCCCTAAAATTTTATGGTCTTATGATACACTTAAACCATTTAAAAAACTTAAATATTTTTCAACTATTGATTATACACAATCTCAACTGCATATTCATAATATGAAACTTATTTCATATACTGCCAATGGAGTTTAAAAACTCCACCACTAGAATTGAATGAATGATTTGTGTATTTTATTGTGTAGTAAAAATAAAATAAAATAAAATAAAATAAAATAAATATATGTGATTTTATATAAAAACTAAAATATTTTACTAATAATATATCAAATATTAACTTCAATATATTATATTTTCTTTATCATTTCGTAGCAAATGAAATCTAAATATATATCCACACCTACAAATTCGTATTCCAAACAAAGCATTAGCCTACAACAAACCAAGTCAGCGCGGTTTATTTTTTGGCTGTGAAATAAAGATCAGCCGGCTTTGATTGTTTTCTTTTCTTGATGGTTGGTTTGGTTCATTTTTTCTTATAAAAGGTTTATTATTATTGGATAAATTATACAAATCATCATAAAATTTTGCTCTATTACCTATTTTGGTCGCCGAATTTTTAAAACGATTAATTTACTCACTAAATTTTATACATTGACTTATTTTTGTCACTTTGCCGTTAACCCAGTTATTTTAAGACGACATGGTTGTTTTTAATGGTTTTTTAGCCATGTAAGACTTAATCATTTAAAAAATTGATAAATAAAATTATACTTCAAATTTAAAATCCTATTTACCTCTAAGGAATTCAAAAAAAAAGGGGAAACCTCCCCATTGTCGCAAACTTGTATGCAAGCAGGCGATGGTTTCCTTCGGCATAGTAACCTTGCAACTCGACAATATTGTCATGCCTTCAAACCTAACAAAGAAAAATCATAAGGTTGAAGTGATAATAGAACAAGACACTTGACATAAATTTGCATCATCTATCAAATTGCCAAAATACCTGGATCAAAAACTCAACATCTGGCTCAGCTTTAGAAGAAACATCGAGCTTTTTCACAGTCGCTGCTTTGTCATTGTCCAAGTTTACGTAATAAACTCTTCCATATGAACCCTCACCCATCAAAGCCTTTGATTCAAAATTCTCAATCTTTTATTCCACCTAAATGTTCCCTGAATCTACGATAAAACCCTGAACCTAAATTTTCTTCCAAATAATGAAATCTTAAACCCAAAATTTCCCCCAAACCGATAAAACCCTAAACCCAATTTCCCCTAATTTATTGAAATTAGAAACGCTTTTTTGTTTACTAATGCATTTTGAGTGTAATAATAAAAGGTTAAGTCTCAATCTCTTAATGAACTGTCGTTTTGGGTTTTTAATTTTTTATTGTTTTACCGACGTGTCTAATTATATTACTATTTTTTTATTTATTTATGACACGTCATAACGGTGTTAATAAATTAACGGTGGAATGACCAAAATAAGTCAATTTATAAAGTTTAGTGAGTAAATTGATCGTTTTAAGAGTTCAATAACTAAAATAAGTCAGAAAACAAAGTTCAATAATGATTTGTACAATTTACCCTTATTATTTTTTTCAAATGAAACCAATAAAATGCATATGATTGATTTAAGTCAATATTGGACCTTTTCGCATGGACTCAAGACTGCACATTCAATACCCAAGTTTTACAAGAATTTTTTTTTGAATAATTTTTACTTAAATGAAAAGAAATGGACAATCTGATTATAATAGGTTTTAAATCCACAACTTAGAGAAGAGAGAATGATATCAATTGAAAGCTTTAACCAATTTCTCTAAAAATTATTGACTTTTACACGAGAATTCTAAATTCCAAAGTTGATCTACAAGCATAAAATATGATTTTTCTTTAGGATAAAACCGTGACGCCCCATACCCAATTCCATACTTAGAAGTTGGCAGGTATGTAAATTTAACAGTTGTAATAAATGAGAAGTAACAGAAAGCGTCCACCCATAACGGTTGTTAATGTAAGTTGATTAGTCCAATTTAGAAACCAGTTAATGATTAATGCCCTTCATTTCTGCTTGCTTCCAAAAACATTGGAGCTGCCTTGGTTCTTCTTCCAAACATCTGACGCCTTTGTTCAGGGACGATTCAATTTAAAAAATTAATTATTTATTGATTTATTATGGGTGCGATAAACTGAATAAAAAATGAGTACAATAAGACTTAAAATTTATAAAGTAAATTAATATTTTATTTTTTTTCTTGTACTTTATCTCTAATGCATAACTTGATTTGACTTAATTCATTTTGAATTATTTTTTCGGAACCTTGTGTGGTCTCACCTAATGTACATATCCAAAATCGCCCTAAACTTTGCTTCTTTGGCTCGGATTGGAGCTGTTGTTTCAATTGGAACTTCAACTGTTTACTCTGGGTTTCTTTGCTTAATCTGTGGCTGCCCACACAAATTCCAGTTATATTTCTTCTTCCCCTGCAACTGCAATGTCTTGGAAAAGGAATCCCCAACCAATTTTCTTACTAGATTGTTCTTCGGTAATTGAAAATCCAACTCAGAATTTAATAATCCTCTACGTTAAAGATATTTAGGCTTTGTTTTTAGCTGCCGTAGGTAAACGCCCATAGTTAGAAACTGAAAATTTCAACTGTTGACAAACATTTATTGGGGTAAAAATCTGTGGACAAACGCACGTTGAAAATCAAATCTTTTTTCGTAGCGAGAAAAATTAAGGCTCAACGCCAGTTTAAGTTGCGGAAACAATAAAAAATGGAACCTTAAAACCATTGCTCTTTAGACATCGGCATTTTGTAATACCCCTTCCTGTATCCGTATACCGAACATGAGTCAAAGATATCACAAATACTTATAGATCATTATATTTAAAAATAAGGGTTATCAACAATTTTCAATAAACTTATAAATATTAATCTCATCATATTAAAAAGTTAAATATAAAACATATTAATTATATATCTCGTATAGTATATAAAAACAAAACCATTACAAGACAAGCCGGTTTATTAATTTTTTAAAATAGACAAATTATTTCGTACATGTCACTATTTGCATACAAAATTAAGATGCCATAGGTACTGAAAATAACCTGTCAATATAGTATTTCCTTCCAAAGGATCTGATGCAAAAGCTCAGCCCAATTACTCCGGGTTACCTACGCGTATTCAGAAATACACGCCGAGAATATACTCAATGAGGCATAAGGTAAGTAACATAAATAAACATATACAATTACATGATAATTTTAAAACATGATCATCTTTGAAATCACCTACTTTAACATGCATGAATATTTATACAAGAAGGTATATCATATCGTTCTTTAACATAAAGCATACTTATCATGTGAAATCATATAGCCCAAGATAACTGTCGAGTGACTAATATTCGAGTCGAGTACTAAAAAGTACTATCCTTTACAAACGCCATAATTAAATGACGAAATCAAGCGCCACAATGAAGTGACGAAAACAAGCGACGCAATAAAGTATCGAATACAAGCGACACAAAGTGTCGAATACGAGCGACATGTCGAATAACAAATATGACTCATAATGGTATACCACAATATTGTCTAACTCATAATTCTATTACCAAGAGCAACATTAAAACATTTCCTGCAATAATGGCCATCAATTCAAATATATTCCATAACCATATCATATAAAACACATTCACACTGGAGTAGTTCATACTCCAACATGTACTTTAACATTCATAATATGCCGCCATTAAAAAAATTAAAATCAAGTGTCATGCTAAAACATATTATGTTTTCAAAAATAATTACATTTTTAGGTCGACTTATCATAAGTCTTCCTATAATATGTATGTTACTAACATACATTATAAAAACATGTATGCACTCACCTTTGCCTTGCAATGCCCCTTTTTACTATTCGATTAATCTCGAACTTTTTCTTTTTTCGGTCTACTAGTACGACCTTGAACTTAATCAATATCTACATAAAAATAACATATACCATTTAAAAGCATATGTTAGAACATACTCAATCTATATAAAATAATGGAAAGTAAATGAATAACTATCCATTATTTATAAAAATTGATCCGATAAAATTTCTATATTCGAACCAATATTTCTTAAACTATTCTTTAAATTTCCAACTTTTCCCAAATTTATATTTTAGTCCCTAAGGACACTTTTAAGCCTCCAAACATAATTTTCAAGCCAAATCCTTACAATTCTCACCATTCATACTTTAGGATCCAAATTTTAAAAATTAACATACGATCATTGAATTTTCCAAAATTCACAAAATGGTCCAAAGTTAGAATAAACTTCAAAATCAACCTCCAAATCACCTAACTTGATTTTTCAACCCAATATTCTTCAAAAACAAGTTCAACAATCAAGTCCCTAAACTTTCCAAAAATTACAACTTAGTCCCTAAAGTCAAATAATTAAGGATTTTCATTCCAAACCACTTATATCATCATATTTAACCATTCTTCCTTCATTAGCACCTTAAAATTCCAAACTTGGCTCAAACCCTAATTTTTCCATAATTCAAGAACATAGGTATTTCTTCATCCTAACATCAAAATCATACTAATCTAACATCATTCTCATCATTTCCAACATCAAACAAAATTTTGTCATATTTTCCCTTAAATTTCCATGGTAGCTGAATAGTCACTACTAGGTTTTCCATGGAATTTTCAACATTTAAACAATAGAAACAACACCACAAGCATGTCTCCAACATGAAAAACCCTTAAAACTCAAAATTCCATTATGCTCTTCATCAACCCTAATTACCAAACTCAACCTTAGACACATAGAAACTAAGTAAAAATTATACTAAAAGATAGAGAATTTCATGGAGATTATTTTCTTGTTTCATGTCTCTAGCTCAAATCTAACTCAAGAAGCTTAAAAATTGAATCAAATTTCCCCCTTACCTAGATGAAGCTTGCGGCAACTATAGAGAAAGATGAAGATGATTTTTGCAAATTTTTGGTTTTTAATTATGCCAAATGGCATAATATTTAACCATATTAAAATAATAAAAATCCTTAATAGTCAAAAGACCACTTTAGCCTTGAATTATGACTAATCATCTTCCAACACATATTATTTTATCCAAAAATATTCAATTACCTTAATAAAATATGGGTGAAAAGTCTATTTTGTCCTCCAACTAATTTAATAATTACTAGTTTGCCACACTAGTTGGAATCCTACCAACTAGAATAGAATATTTCCAAAATAATATTCCATGACTTTTCTATAGCATTTTGATTCAACCTATGAAATTTTGATTCGATCTGATATACCGATATTCATAAAATACTTTTACTGCGATTTACCCTTTTTTCGAACTATTGAATTTAATCCATACGAATCTTCTCTACTCTTACTGAGTCCAAAATATCGATAAAAATCACTTTTATGGAACCTTCCCAAAAGTTACCCATCATAAAATTTTTGACCTGAACACGCTTAACAATTATATTCGATCCAATATCAGTACCTTTTTCCCATCTTAATTCTAAAAACCGACATTAAGGTAGTTAATTCGATCTAATCTACACTTATACTGCATAAAATTACTTAATGGGGAAATTACCATCTTGGTCCCTGAACTTTTCCTAACTTTTCACTTTAGCCACCAAACTTTGAATTTTTATGTCTTAGTCTTGAACTAAAACCACCAACTTTTAATTCTTTGCATTTGAGTCACTAAGCAAATATTGAGAGACTAAAACCACCAATTTTTAATTTTTTGCATTTTAGTCACTAAGCAAATATTGGAGTATTACACATTTGGGAGGGTAGGCCGCTGGTGTCACTTCGTTAGTGCCACATGTCAAGTGAGCAACATTTCTTTAATCACAAAACAAAAATTAAATCATTAAATAATATATTAAACCTTTAAATAAAATTTAGAGTTTGAATTCAAATATTATAATTAAAGTAAATTAAATTAAAAGAATTGTTCTAGTAATAAATTTTTATAATATTTAATCTGAATTAATTGATTAATAAATTCAGTACCATTAATTTAAAAAAAAAACAAAGCAAAAAGTATTAAGGGCACCGATTGCGGTGTTCAACGCAAGTTATATAGGCATCATATGCAGGATTATGAGAATGTAGAGAGCAATAGTTCAGTATGTTACATGGCAATGAGTTGATTATGAGAAAGGCATGCATGTGCCAAACTCAAAAACATTGTAAAAGGTCAACAAATTTTAGAGTAGGTGGTTAAAACTTTCAGTTGACACTCATTTTTTTTTAGATTACGAATTCGAGACTCAATAAGAATAAAATTCTCCTTCCCTTCTTCTTAGGTAGAAATTGTTCAAAAAAAACATCGTAAAAAGAATAACTAATGTCCTCAAGTACTACTATATATTTAAGCTTAGAGAAGAAACATACCAACAATAAACAGAAACAGAAAAACATGGGGAAGGATCATTACTTGGCATCATTTTGAAAGCTAACAAACAGTCATAACCCTACCTCCCCCTCTCCTATCAATACAAATAAAAAACCGATAAAAATAAATCCCTGTATAATCAGAATCCTAGGCCACGTACTTCCAACGCCCCCATATCATAACAAATAGAATGGGAAAAAATGGGATCTTTTTAGAGGAAAATGGAGAGTATTGAAACGCCTGAGAGACGACATATTCGATATCTTTCCAAACTACAGCATAGGCCCCAGAAAATCCAACCCAGAGACAGGGCCAGGGGTCTTGTCCTTCATTTTCTCATTTCTTTCACTGTTCCTTGGCCGTTTAGGGCAAAATATCTTAGCTTATGGCAAACATGGGTGAAAATAAAATCTGGGTTTACCACAATTAATCATATAAATCATTATGGGACACTCACCACATGCTCTGCTTTCATTTTGATTACAAAAACAAAGAATGAAACTCAACTATTTTGGGTTTAAAACAATTAACTTGCCTGTCATTGCCTTTTTATATTTGCCAATGTTTCCTGTATTCAATGCCGAAGTCAATAATCAACAGTAAGTAATCGGGGAAGAACCGGGGAAGAAGGTTATGTGAAAAAGCGTCATCGTTTTACGGGAGAGTACATACAATGACTTCGAGGGATAGGCGACCGAAGACGTGCCCGAGCCACTTTCAGAAAAGATCGTTTCCTTCTCGCTCGATGCAAGCCCACCGACAAAGTTGACGAAGCTGCTAATGAACGTGACGATTCAAGAGAGCATCGGAGCCGTGCAACTGATTATGTCGCCGGATAACACTGTCAGCGACTTAATAATCGCCACCGTTCGGCAATACTCGAAGGAAGGTCGTCGGCCTTTCTTGAAATCAACGGACGCCTCGCTTTTCGATCTCCACTACTCTCAGTTCAGCTTAGAATGTAAGCTACACGAAACCCTTTCATTTACTAAGTAAACTATATCGTTTAGGGACACCTGTACACTTGATGATTGATCGCTAATGTGTGTTGTGCAATGGTTTGCAGGTTTGGAAAGGGAAGAAAAGCTAGTAGCTCTGGGATCGAGAATTTTTTTCTTGTTCGCAACAAAGACGACGGCAAATGACTGCAAGAAAGAAACGCCGTGCTGCTGAGAAGCAGCGGAAAATGTTTCAGAGAATTTCATGACTTGGATCAAAATTATGTACCTGTTTTAGGAAATATATATATATATATGTTTTAGAAATATATATATATATATATATATATATATATATATATATATATATATATATATATATATATATATATATATATATACCTTATGGAAAAAGAAAAGAAAAACGTAGGAAATCTCTCCTTTGTTTCATCGGAATTTATGGAAACAAGTACAAATTTTTGTTTTCATTAGTTCCGGAAATATGTAGTCACAAATTTGTCAACTATTGTTATCAAAATGTACCAAAATAAAGTAGATTGTTAGTTAACTTTGTATGATTTTCTTTTCACCTTGTAGTTTCCATCACTAAATTTTGAATAGATATAGAGTAAGTTAAACAATATAGTACCATAGTTCTAATATGTTGCTCAGGTGATTAAGGATTGAGCGATTTTGTGTGTACATTTTGTTGAATATTAGAAATATATACGTGTAATGTGTTTAAGATGAATTTATTATGATTAATGGGTTGGTTTAAGTGATAAACAACTTAATATTGTTAAGCATATCTCCAGTTCGATGACTTGTGTAGGCAGAAAATCTCTGCTAGGAGACGTATCTACTAAAGGCATGTGTACGACGCGGGTCGGTATGAGTTAGTCAAGGCAAAGCCTTTGAGAACCGGAAGGACAAAAAAAAAATTTATTATAAGATCCACTTATTGACCTAGTGACTAAATATGTTCAAGTTACCCCGATTTATATGAGTTTGAATCAATTGACAAAAGTAAATACAGCGACAATGTTTTTTTTTCTTTTTTCATAACCCTCAGAACGTATGCATTGCTATAGTGTTTGTTGAAGGGGTTTTGAAATAAGTGGTATGTATGGCTGTGGTGCGGCAGTCCACTATACATGTGTAATGGTCGAATAATGCTTCTTTAGTTTCCTATCACTCGCATTTAAAAAAAAAAGAGTTTCCTATCACTCCATTATTTTTTCATTTAGAAAAGGTTAACCCAAAAAAGCTCACCATTTCAAGGGACTTGCCGGCTGGAACTATGGCCTAGGAACATTACTGCATGTATCCCATACATAAAGCTCTTTGTCCTATGAAACTTTTAACATTTATTCTTTTTAATATACACACTTGCTTAAAGATGTATTTTTTTAAACCTTATTTTTTTTCGGAGGTTATCATTCTTTTACAATATAACAATACTTAAATTCTAAATATAAATATTGGTATTTAAACTTTCACAAAATAAAAATAGATTAGTATTCTTAGCTATTCAACTAATTAAAGGTTGTCTTGTACTTTATTGATTAGCATCCTCCGTAAAATCTTCATATTCACATTTAAGTTTTATTTAAGTCTTAAATAAATATATAGTTCGTGTACTTGTTGTTTTCTCCCATCTTGATATATAAAATTTAATTTCTCTTAATTTAACGTATATATTTTCGTTCCGTCAACTAGTTTTCTATCTATTACTAACGGTGTTAAACGCGTGACACCACATATTGCGTCACATGACAATAATGATGTAAAAGTAATAAAAATATTATATAATAATATATTCACATTTGACTTTGGCAGTTTTTGACCTATGTATTGTTGGTTGTATCTATTTTTATTTAATTAAATTAATTTATTGGAGGACTAAATGTAAAAATAATAAAAATATTATATAATAAAAATATTATATAATAATATATTCACATTTGACACGTGTCATCACCTAATTGAATAATTAATTTATTTATTAAATTGAAACTACGATTAAATTGATTAAATGTGAAAATCGCGAGGACTAAATGTGTAATTATACAAGTTTCTGTTAACTGCCACATCAGCCTCTCCATTAGGTTTTAACGGCTGGTGGCTATATTGGAACCATATCAATAGTTGAGTGGTTATTTTGACAAAATTGAAAGATCGGTGGTCATTTCGACACCAACCCCAAAGATCGGTGGTCTCCCGTGTAGTTTACCCTATAATTTATACATGTATATTAGTTTAATAAATGAACAAAAATTTGTTCATTTTGTTCTTCATTTGCCGTGAGACATGGTGAAAGAGGGAAGAAAGTGATTTTTACATTTCCAAGCCAATGTTAGAAGGTTTTAAGCTTGATTCAAGGTATGTTACTTTAGAATAAATTGTTCTATGCTTCAAGCTCTTCATTTTGATAATAATTAAGCATAGTATTATGAAGAAGAAGTTTGATAGTGTTGAGAATTTATTTGGATTTTGAAAGGAATTGATGAATTTGAAGCTAGAATTGTGTGAAGTCGATGATAATTAGTTGAAAACAAGTTTGATTTTGAATTAATTTCATATTGAAGTTATAAACTCTAACCCTAAGAATTGGGGATCTTGGTTAGGAAGTGAATTTAAGGATGATATTAATTGAATTGTGTAGTTGGAAGCTTAATTTTGATGTTAGAACAAGATTGAACAAGATAACTTCAAATTCATTTAAAAATCAAAGAATATAAATAAAAAAGTAAATGAATTCCAATTAATAAAAGGATATCCTACGCCCTTGGTGTGCACCCTAGGGATCTACGCCCACTGTGCCCGAGTGCACCGTCGAGGTACTTATGTTTATGGGAGCAAAGAGCGTCCCGAGTACGTACTCATCTTTATGTTCACGTTAGACACTACGGTGTCCTTATAAGATGACTCGCGTACCTCGATCTCATATAGCATACTTTGGGCTATGATAAAGAAATTATGATATGATAAGTGAATCATGTTATGATAAAGGAATCATGTATAAATAAGGAATATGTCATGTGCATGGAATAAAGCACGTATATTAATCATGATACATGAAAGAATCATGTTATATAATTAAATCATGTTGAGTACACGAATTATATTATACATACAAAGTATGTTACATGTATATATGTAATATGTTATGCAAATGATCATGCCATGTTCACGTATTATGTCATGTATATCATACCATATAGGAGAATCATGTTATATAAATAAATCATGCTATGAATATAAAACATATCATGAATGTGAATTAGGTCAAGCATGAGAAATATGTTATCCATGTAAACAATACCAAGTATGTGAATTAGGTTATGCCTATGAATCATACCATGAAAATGATTTACTTGATGATGATAGAAAATAGAAACAAAGACTAATTTAAAAACTTATGACATGCACTTTCATTCCTAGTGACTATGAAAACTAAGATAGAACTATCCTATCTTAGGTAGAGAACTTGATATGATATCATAAAATAAGTATTACTTTACTCTATATTAGTTAAATAAGATTATTGCCTCACAAAGTTCGTATTAGCGTGTGTTATTTCCCACGTAGAAGGGCATGAAGGAGCTATTAATTGGAAAGTCAAGTTACATTAGTAAGCACGGTATGTACATCTTAAATTATGGTTGATATCTAGCGGGTATGTACTTGTATGTATGTGGGTTTAAAAGATGCACATGTTTTGTAAACTTAAGTTATAATGTATTTACGTATTAATTACGAGTGTAGGGTCTCATAATATGGTTTTACTACAAATGATTATGATTTATGACACAGTTAAATCTAGTTCAACCCTAATCACGTATGAATTTTAAATTCAAGAAGGGGTCTAGGCAGGGTACATAGTTTTCTCCCCGAATTATATTTTTATTTCAATAACATATTTATAAATTTTCTAAAACAATTTATGGTTGAAACTAGCTGCTATAGACTGACGTGGTTTTCAATTTAAAAACTGATGAAGGGTTAAACAACAAGACAAGGTTTGGTATAAAAAAAAATTCTTCAAGTCGTGTTTTCTTAATAATTCAGTAACATCTTTAGTGTATATTCGGACTATGAGTATACGTTAAGGGTGTTACAAATAGTTGGTTGCATTAGCTGATTTGACTGGCAGATTGTATAAAAGTATTTGGTAAAATTAACTGATAGGTGATAGTTGTTTGATTATTTAAACAAACAAAATGACATATAAGGACATAATTATATTCAATACTTGTTTGGATAGTTTATTAGTTATCACTATTTTGTATCTATTAATATTAATTAGATTTATGAAAATTATTTTTTTAATACAACATTACTAAGCATATTTGAAGGATTTATGTATTAATTTATTATTTATATAATTTTTTTAATACAATTTAATTCATTATTAAATTTAAATAAACATATAAATATGTGAGAACAAAAAGAAAAAAATTAAGGGTGAATAATTAAAATAAAAAATGTTAAATTTAAGTTATTTGGAGATTTTTTATAATTATTAAGGGTAAAATAGTCTTTACAACTCTTATGTAAAACCTCTAATTTTAAAAAGCCCCTATTAGCAGTTTTTTTTGAAATTAGAGGTTTCACCCAATCCGCTATTCACCAAACATCCTAATTAACGAATTTAACTGGTCAAACCTCTAATTTTAGCTCAAATTGCCGTTTACCAAATAGGGCCATTGTTCTTTTAGATTTTTCTTGAATTTTGAATATTTTAATAAAATTAACGTTTTTTATTAGTGATCAAAATTTGATAGATCTTTTTTTCCCCGTTGATAGTAGTTTAAATGATGGGCATTTTTAGTTTTACAGTGATAATTAAAAATTTAGGCCGAAGGCCCTTGATCGAGCAGACTATTTTTCTTGAGGTCCAAATCAATTGGGCCAAAGTTCAAAAAACCAAAGCATCCAAAACCAAACAACCCCTAAAAGGAAACCCTAATATTAGAATAAACAAAATCGGGCGGCAATTTGCTTATAAATTCATCTCAACGCCCCACTCGTATCCGCCTCTTCGGAAAGAGTTATACTCTGTTGCAACGTATTTCTCCTTCTAAAACCCTAGATATCTCCTCCTCCTCCTCCCAAAACCCTAAGCCTCTTCTTAATGGAGTTCTGGGGTAAGCTCCTCTCTCTCTTTCTTATGGTTTGAACTTTTCATTTTATATCTCTTCTTGTGTGTTGCTCAGTGAATTCTTATTTGAATATTTTTTTTTTCTGTTCACGCTTCTTCTGTTTTAAAATTTAATAATTAATTTTTTGGAAGTTTTGATCTTTGTTCCTCCTTTTTCTTATACTAAGATTATATTTTCTTTTGATTTTAATTCTTATTTTTCAGTGTAATGCAAATTTTTGTATTGCTTTGAAACTTTCTTTTGTGTTAGTAGTATGCATCTTATTAGTACAAGAATTAATATTTGATTCAATGGCTGTTGGATTTTATTAAATAGATAAATAAAGACAGTTTGTAGTTACAGAATGATCAATGATTGTTTAGAATGATCATTTACTTGCAATTTCTATATAATATTTAAAGAATTGATTAATACATTTGCTGATATGTAGTTTTTTAGTTTGGGAAAATAGATTCAGTCTTCTTATTCTATCTCACTATTAGGTATTGAAGTTAAGGCCGGACAGCCTATCAAAGCTGACCCTGGTGCTGAGTATGTCATCCATCTTTCCCAGGTTCGTAGTTATTTAGTTAAAGAAGTTGATATTCATATATATTATCAGTTTATTTTCACAAAGCTGCTCGTGTTATAGGCATCACTTGGTGAGTCAAAGAACAAGGCAGAATCTGTTCCGCTCTATGTGAATGCTAATGGGAAGAAACTCGTTCTCGGAACTCTTTCCCACCAGAATTGCCCCCAGTTATCTTTTGATTTAGTATTTGACCAAGAGTTTGAGCTTTCTCACAACTGGAAAAATGGCAGTGTCTATTTCCTTGGATACAAATCTTACATGCCTATGGAAGGATATCCTTTTATTAATTGGAATTCATTTACTTTTTTATTTCTATTCTTTGATTTTTAAATGAATTTGAAGTTATCTTGTTCTTCCTTGACTCTTATTCTCTCTTCTGTCCCACTGATGATTCTGGTGAGGCCTCAAATATATTTGAACTATGTGCATTTTCACGTTTTCATCAAGTATATCTCATAGGTGTTCTTTTTATTTTCAGACGTATCTAGTGATGAAGAAAGTAGCGATGAGGAGGAGCTTCCTCTGGCTGCTGCAGAAAATGGTAATTTCTCTTTATGTACTGATGTTTATATCAGTGGTTGGAGATTTGGTTGTTTTCTATTTCAACTGTTTAATGTTTTTCCTTTATAGGAAAAGCCAATACGGATGCAAAAACAGCCAAAGCTAATGCTGGGAAACCAGAGGCTGTTAAACAAGCTGTAAAGATAGCAGAACCTATCAAGAAAACTAAGGATGAAGATGATTCTGAGGATGAAAGTGGTTCTGAAGATGAAGATGATTCTGAGGATGAGGATGAGTCTGAGGATGAGGTTTCTTTTTATAACATGGCTTAAAATTTTAATTCATTCATTTTTGTAAAGAATGCCTTCTTTTTTTATTTATCCTGAGTGGTCTTTGGTTCTGATTCTGATATCTGTGTCCTTGGTCTGTGAACAGATGTCCATGGATGATAGTTCAGATGATGAGGATGAAGAGACACCTAAGAAGGTATCTTTGGTAGACATCTAATGATATTTTGAATTGTTGAAGCTGACCTGATTCCATAATTGTAATTTGTGATTTCTTTCTTTCCTAGGTTGAGTCAAGCAAGAAGAGACCTGCAGAAACTGCAACCCCTGCTTCTTCAAAAAAGGCTAAATCTGCAGTTACACCTCAGAAGACAGGTCATTCTTTTTGTTCACTTGAAAGTCTGCTGTATCGTTTAACATTTCTGCCTCATCATATCTTTGCTACATATTTTTAATCGTGATGGACCTATTTGTTTCTTTACTAAATTCTGATCATTGTTCTTTGCAATTGCAGATGGTAAGAAGGGTGGTCACACAGCAACGCCTCACCCATCAAACCAGGCTGGGAAAGAGTTCGGCAAAGACTCCAAAGTCTGGTGGTCAATTCTCTTGTGGATCTTGTAGCAAGTACATTATCTTGTAACTTTGAAAATGGCTTCCAATTTTGATTGAGTTGGTTGCTTAACTAACCCCCCTGGATGTTCATGTGAACAGGTCGTTTGGGTCTGAGGGTGGTCTAGAATCTCACAAGAAGGCCAAGCATGGAGGCAAATGAGGTCGGGTTTATGCGCTCTGATGTGCATGTTTAATTTTGGTGGGGAGATACACATCTTTTGTCATGTTGTTTTGGTGGAGGTATTTAAGGTTAAAAAAGACTTGTACGTGATGTATTCCTTAATGATTTTGAAACTCTAGGTTAATTTTATGTTTTAGGTTGTAATGTTTGCTTCAATTCTCGCCCGATTTGCACTGGCATCGGTTCGTCTTTAATTATAATGAAAGCTTTATGTTTTAATTAGAGCAAGTTTTTACCTTCATTGGCGTTTTGCATATTTCTACAGTAGTCTATTCTCCTATAGGTCTGTTCAATGTCGTTCAAACTATGGAATTAATCATGTTTGAGTTTTCAACATTAAGTCTAATATGATTTGTGTATGAAACTCTAAACCCTAATAATGACCAAAATAAAAGCATATCCATTGTTCGCAGTTTCATCTGTGAGTTGGGGTGTAAATGATCCAAGATTGAATAAGCAAGACTTTATTCCTGTTTCTTCATTTATTTACGAAGATGGTCAAGTTTGGTTCGTATTTGTTTAAACTTAGTATCGTGTTCATTTGTTTATTTTTAAAAATGTTCGTGTTCATTCATTTATTTTTAAATGTGTTTGTGTTTGTTTAACATGTTCGTTTAACATTTCTTTATATATTTGCCAAAATGGTGAAGTTACACCAATAGTTCTTAAGATCTTTAAGCTTTATTGTTTGAACTCGAAAGTTTAATTTGTGTTTAATTTAGTCTTTACATTTACTAATATTTAATACGTAAAAGAATTAAAAAGGAAAAAGGGTAAACAAGTAGATAAAAAATGTAGTCCCTACCTTATAATCAAGTCGGTAAATGAGCATATATACGAGTTTGCTCGAAAATATAAATTAGTCAAACACACATTTGTCTATATTTGTTTATTTATTAAACGGACATACAAATTTTATTCATATTCGTTTATTTAATTTAATAAATAAATAAGAATAATTCGTCAAACGCTCTGTTCATTTAGCCATGTCTATGAGCCTCCGGTATTTGAACTGTCGCGGGTATAACCCCATGTTCAGCAGGCACGCACCTTAACTGCACGACCAAAATATCGGTTTGATTTTTGTAGAATGACAATTTTCCAACTGAATAAAACTCAAATGGCTTTATTTGTCATAAAAAGAATTTGGCAACGTGAAGATATATTTTCCGTTGTTTAATTTGATAGAAAATTGACCAATTCAGGTTTAAATAAAACACTACAAAGTAATAAGAGGTATATATTAAGATTACTCTGTATATTTTTTAAAAAATAAACTATTTTGTTTTTGAAAAAGGGACCATCCGCATAATATTAGCCATGAATAGCGTCTTGAAGTACAATATCAGCAATACAATCAGGGCAATTAAAGTAAAAATAGGTTTGCAATTGGGAGTTGTATGCCCAGTCAGCAAAGTGTATAAGCAGCGCCATTAGCTAGTCTCGGAACGAAATCGATGTGATAAGAATGTTGTTGCATGAGAATAATGCGAGCTTCAAGCAAGTAATGAGACAGTACCGAAATACCTGCAGTAGGGGCTCGTAATTGGTTAATGACATTTGCTGCGTCGCCTTCGATGGTAACCCGCTGCCAACCCCGATCAAGAGCAAGTAAAATGGCTTCATAATGCATGAGCTTCCACCAAAGATGCATCCGAGGCAGTAGAAATATATTTGGCACAACCAGCCAATACAAGTCCATTCTTGTCTCGTGCCAGAATTCCAATAGCTGCAGCAGCATTATTGGGATGAAAAGAAGCATCAAAATTAATTTTAATAGTGGTACCTGATGGCTTCCTCCATTTTTGAATATGAGTTGTCGCAGCATTCCTTGTATCAGCAGTCCCTTGTACTTCAATGAAATGTCTTTGCAAGCTTCGAGCAATAATACCACTAATACAGTAAAATCTTCAGGATCCAGTATGATATGGGAATGTTCAAGCCATTCTCGACATGTGGGTGAGCCATCTAGCAATACCCGTCCACGAATTCCATATTGTTGCAGGATATCATGTGTGAAAGGGCAGTCACGGAGGGCGTGTACCATTGATTCCTCTTGTTCTGAACACATAGGACATAAACCATCCGATATTCCTGCGGTGAGTAACCTGCTTCCAACGGGGAGTGATTCGTGCGCTGGTCGCCAAATGAAGAACTTGTTTTTTGGGAGAGTCTTTAACTTGGATAGATTGTGCCATAGTTTAGAAGGAGGTGACTCAGAGTGGTGCTTGCGCATAAGCCATAAGTATGCTGATCGGACAAAATATAAACCACTTGTATGGTTAGCCCAAATAAGAGTATCCTCCGTGGTTGGTGCAATCGGACATTCTAAGATCTTTCGAGCATCGGCTACAGTAAAGACTTGATTTACTTTGGAAGCATCCCAAGCATTAACTGATTCAACCATAAAATCTCCACAACGTAGGGGATGAGTTGGACTATCCAGATAGGATGATGAGAACTGAATTTGTGAAGAGCCACCCCAACGGTGTTGAAGAATCTGTACCTGACTTTGAATGCCTACATGCCAGTAAAAGCCTTGTTGAAGCTCTCGCATAGCATTAAAAACTGATCGCCATGCATAGGATGGCCGATAACCCAAGGAGGCTTCAAAAATGGATTTACCACGATAGTATTTTGCTGATAGTACTCTACCAACCAAAGATTGTGGTTCTCGGATCAGCCTCCATACTTGCTTACCCAATAAGGCGATATTGAATAAATGGAGGTCTCGAAATGCAAGTCCGCCTGCCCTTTTAGCTTGACAGATTTGGTTCCATGCAATCATGGGCCAACCGCATTCATTTATGCGTCCCGACCACCAGTAATCGTGCATGACACAAACAATTTGCGAGATTAGAGATTCCGGCCCTCATTGTGTGTATTTTTTTCTTCGGAAGTTTTTAATGAGGCGTAAATATAGGTTTTGACTTTATTTTATTATAAACAAATTTTCATTTGCCGAGCAAAAAAAAAAAGGTAAGAAGTGCTTGCGCAACGGCTTTAAGGAACACTTCATGTCCTCCAAATGATAGCAAGTTCTTGGTCCATCCTTGCACTCATTTGGTAACTTTGTCGAGTAAGAAATCAAATTTAATTGTCTTGTTTCTTCCAATTACCAACGGCATTCCAAGATAGGGGCCAGGATCCTCCACTTCCTGAATATCAAGAACATCCAGTATCCTGGTTCGTGACGCCAACGAAATGGACGGACTAAAGAATACCACTGATTTCTCAAAATTCACCATTTGTCCAGAGGCAGCATAGGCTTTAAGAATGTCTTTAACTCGCCTCGCTTCATTCACCGAATTCTTAATGAAAAACATGCTGTCGTCGGCATAAAATAGGTGCGTAATGCGAGCGCCATATCGACTTGCTCTCATCCCCTTTAATCTCCCAGCTTGTTGTTCGGAATGGAGAAGTGCCGATAGGCCCTCCATACAAAATAAAAATAAGAATGGTGATAGGGGATCGCCTTGAAGTAAACCGCGTTCCGGCTGAATCACATCAGATAGAGAGCCATTAAGTCTGAGTTGATATAACTCCATGTTCAGAAGGTACGCACCTTATAATATTCTAAAATCTACAACGATCTGTATAAGTTACGATAAGATTTCCTATAAAGAGAAAGTATAATAGAATTGAAACATTGCAAAATCTCATTATAACTCAGATTCTCATACACAACAGAAACTAAAGATGTAGGCAATAATCAAGCAATCAGGGCGATACCAAGTTGTCTGTTTATTATGGTCATAACTGGAATTCTCTTTGAACATTGATGAAAACTTTGATTATTATTTTAGTATTTACTTTTTGTACATCTTCTTTTGTATTAAAGCTAACCAAGTTTTAAATATGATTGGTTTATTAAGTATTCGCTCGGTTGCACTGTTGCTTTAACATATATGAGGTCACGACGAGTTGAAGTGTACTACTTTACTTTAAAAGTTAAAAGGTCTGATACAAAGAAAAATATATAAAATTATATTTTTAAAAAGTATGATAATTAATTTTTAGAAAAGAGAGTGATAATTTTTTGGTTTGAATTGTTATTTTAAATAAAAGAAAGTGATAATTTTTTGTTTGAATTGTATTTAAATAAAAGGAATGTGATAATTTTTTGTTTGAATTGTATTTTAAATAAAAGGAATGTGAATATTTAGTTAGTTAAGTATTTATTAATATTTTAATAAGAGTTAAATTCAAATCTTCAGTTAATTATTTAAGATTTTAAAATACACAATAATAATCTTAATTTTAAAATTAAATGTTAACCAAACTTGTATCTATTAGTGATAAAATAATTTTCGGTTAATTTATTCGTGTTCGTTTTAATAAAATAAAGGCAACACGTCAATATTTTTAAATAAATAATTTTATGAATGGAACTAAAACATTAAAACAAACTGAAATTATTATAAAAAAACAAACTAAAATTATAATTCTAAACAGAAAAAAAATGTCGTGGGTTGAAAATGGATAAAAATGTAAAGTTGAAGTTCGGTTAATTATTCAATTAGACATTTAAAACGTGATTTGGTTTAATTAATCGGTTATATGTAAAAAAAATTAAAAAAATTGGTGATTAATTTAGATTGGTTGATAGAATTAATCAATTTGCTTGAATCAATCAAATTATTTTGGTGTTTAGCGGTTATATCTCATCGTGTATGGTTTTATTTTTATCAAGTAGAGATGTTTTACATTTCAAGACAGCTGTCAAAATTTAAATCTATATAAGATAAGATAATACAAGCATTCTTAATTATTAGGCTAATTAAAAAATTTCAGTCGTGTATGATTCTTATGTTCAATGCTTATTTATTTTTATATTTTTTAATTTAAAATATTTTTTAAAGAATTGTATTAATTTGATATTTATTAATATTTTCATTAAATTTGCTCGATGTTTATTTAATTTATAAAATTATTTATTAGTAAAAAATTGAAACAATGGTTTTATTTCCAAAAAAGAAAACCATCAAATTAATTGAAATTATTTTATTTATGATAAAATTTAATGGGATTGACGGTTACTAATTTCAAATTTTCTATAAACGATAGAAATAACCAAAATTATTTTATCTCTAATAACTTTTTTTAAAAAATGAATTGGAAATGTTGGAAATTATTTTATTGGGGTTTTCCAAAATCTTAATTAATTGGCATGGAGTCAATTAACCCTAGGCATAGAGTCAAGAGTGAATATATTATCATCTTCATGGTTTAAAAAACAGCAGAATATATCTTTCAGACTTGGAAACATAATCAAACCCCTCTCTTACCAGAGTATTCGTCGAACTCACTATTTTTTCCTTTAGTTCTCCTGTTTATTCGTTTCCCTTTCGAGATTTCTCTTTCAGTCAGTAGTATTCGTGTCGTTTTAGGTTGTTTCTTTGCTTTTTCTTAGCAGAATTCTTGTCGTTTTAGGTTCAGCCCTTGAATTATGTCGGAGTGTAGGACTTACGTGAGAAAACACAAAAGGAAAGAACAATGTTGTTCGATTCTTGTGACCCCAGAAAAGCCTAATTCGAGAAGAAGACTAGAGATAAAGGAAGTTTATGGAAGGCGGAAGAGAATGAAGCCTGAGGAAAAGATTTTTGAGAGTTGTTCAAATGAAAAGGACATTGATTGTGATAAATCACCTGAAATTGACTTCAAAACGATTTCTTGCGTTGAAAAGGATGGTGTGTTTGATCCTTGCATGGCGTTTTCAGACAAAGAAGAGGAGCGAAGTTCCGACAGAACAGAGAACTTAAGTTTGGGAAAGGAACAAAGTTCTGTTCCAACAATGCAGACTGATGAGGGTGGCTCAACATGTTCAGTTTCAGCTGCCACCATTGAAGGTTTAAATACCTTGGATTCGGTAATGAATCGTAGTCCTTTCGAGCAACTTTCGTGTCTGTTCGAGCCTAAAGCTTCTCAGCCTTATGCAATGTCACAAGGTGATTCCATTTGATGGTGAAATGTTACTGATTCTGTACTTTAGTTTCATACTGATGTATTTATGTTGCATTACTCATTTCTTATTATTAGCATTCATGTATTGATATAGTTAATTATTTGTTCAGATAACGGATTTATGCGGGAGAATGTATCTTATGATCAGATTCTTGCCAATGATTGTTTGGATGCGAAGAAACGTCGACAGAAACCGAAAAGGAAGATACACCGACCGAAAGTCGCACGTGATGGAAAAACAACCGCATCAAAGCAAGCAATGGAAAGGAAACCGAAGCTTGCAACTCCAAAGCAAGCTAAGGAAAAGAAGTCTAAGAATGTAATGAAGCAAACAAGTCTTGGCTTGAAAGATGCCATAATTGAGACCAAGAATCTATCAGACTTCGAAAGCAGCATGATCATAGAGATCAATGAAACCAAAGCACCCGTTGCTAGGGCTTTGGATTTTCGATCGGAAAGTTTGGATGCTAGACTTGTGGAGTCCAATTCTCTTAGTTTCCCAATCAAGAAAAGAAGGTCCAAAAGGAGGAGGAGATTGAATTGGTTTTCCTTATCTGTTAAGAGTGTGAGAAAATGTGTCAAGCAGAGAAAACTATTTACTGTTAATTGGTTTCCGAGGAAAAGAAGGATACGAATGAAGAGGCCACGGAAGGTAAGAATTAGAATGATACTAATGCAGCTTATAAGATTCCTTATTCATTGATATATTTGAATAATATATACTACAGGTCAGTGATGTAGATGCCAAAACTAATGCTGAAATTCACAACAAATCTGATAAAACTGATCTATCAGCAGTGAGGGAGATTGATGTATTGGAAACGTATACTCTGTCTGCAGTGAAGGAGATTGAACAATTGGAAACTGATGCTCTGACAGCGGTGAGGGAGATGAATCTATCAGCAATGAGAGAGATCGTAGTATTGGAAAGTGATAGTGCAACATCGGTGAGGGAGATCAAAGTGTTGAAAACTGAAACTCCCTTTACTGGCAAGGGGAAGCGTAAAGCAAGAACACTGAAAGCCACTGTCAAACCAAGAGGTAACAACAGATAAACAACGTTTTTCTTTAAATTTGAGCTCAAAAACAGCAAAATACACATTGTACTTGATGCAGGTCGGAGAGTATTCAGCTTTGAAGACGAGCTAGATTCCGTGATTCATAAAATGCTGTCTTTGCATATCAGTGGTAACACATTGGTTCCATACCAAGGGCCATTTCAACCTCTTAAGGAAATAAAACTAAAAGTTGATCTAGATCCGGAGACTGTGAAAGAATGGAACTTGCTGGTGGGAATAGATGATGATCGGACAAAATTTGAAACAAGTGATGATATGAATAAACAGTGGGAAAAAGATAGAGAAGTTTTTGCTGGACGAGTAGCCTTGTTTATCGCCCGTTTGCAGCTAATACAAGGTAGATCTCTCCTGATAAACAACTTATCAATACATTACCTATCAAAATTCTATTGAATATGTGCCTTGTCGATAGGGGACAGAAGCTTCAGGAAATGGAAAGGTTCAGTTTTGGATTCAACGATTGGAGTTATCTTAACACAGAATGTAACAGATGCCTTTTCAAGGTGATAAAATCAGTTTAGTAGTTTTATTTGTATCCATTGATTGAAAATGATAAAAAGCTAATTTAATTCTTTCTTGATAGCAATGCTTTTATGTCAGTAGCTGCAAAGTTCCCTCCAAAACCGGTAGCAAGCGAGAGTGATCCATCTTATAGTCAAGAGTCAATTGGGAGTAACATGACTGAATATGAAGTAGAAGGTATTCAATATTTTGTAACTGAACCTGAACCAGAAAAAGACAAAGACAAAGAATTGGAGAAAGCAACAAATGGCTTGGTTGGTGAGACAGAAGAAACAGGAATGAATACCAGATGCGAAGGTTGTTTACAGGTGATCAGTACAAGCACAAATTCAGATCTCAATGTTTCTTGTGGATCCATAGTGCAAAGTCAATGCACTAAACTTCCAAAAGGGGTTCGTGTGAAAATACCGAAATTAAGGGAGCTTGATTACTTGAACATGGGTTTTGGTAAGAGAAAATCTACTTCAGAGAAGGAAAGTGATTCTAAAGAAGAAGAGATTGATTGGGAAAGTGTAAGGATAAAGTATTCCACCGGTGAAAGAAGTAATGATCAAATGGATGCGGTGGACTGGGAGGCAGTCAGGCTTGCAGATGTTAATGAATTAGCTGCTTGCATCATAGAACGAGGCCAGCATAACATACTTGCAAGTAAAATCCAAGTAAGATGGACTATATATTAGAAATATCATATTTAGTATGATTCATACTCTTCCAAATCTTTTACTCTCTTTTTTCTAGGACTTACTTAACCGACTGTTTAGTACACACAACTGTCTTGACCTAGAATGGCTAAGAAACACTCCTCCGGATTTAGCAAAGTAAGCCAACAAATTGGTTGAATCTGATGACATAAATATGCTTGTACTTACATGTTTTTTTTTTTTTACTTACAGACAGATACCTGTTGGAAATAAATGGACTGGGGTTGAAGAGTGTGGAGTGCATACGACTTTTATCACTAGAACAAGTTGCTTTCCCTGTAAGATATTTAATCTTATATAATTTCTCTTTCAATGGAATTAATTTGCACACTTAAAGTTCATCCTTTCTTCCACAAGGTTGATGTAAATGTTGCTCGTATCGTTGTTCGTCTCGGATGGGTTCCTCTCAAACCACTTCCTGGACACCTTGAATTGCATCTCCTTGAACAGTAAGCATTATATGCTTAGAAAAAAATAAAAAATATATAAACAAAACATTGATTGCAATCATTTTTTTTCAGGTATCCTATCTTGGATGATATTCAGATATACTTATGGCCGCGACTGTGCAAATTGCCTCAGAGAATACTGTAATGCCAAAGTTTTGGATAACACCATTTTTGCTGATTTAACTAAACTTGTTAACTAATAGTTTGATTTTTGACATATTGTATGATACAGGTATAAACTTCATTATCATATGAATAACCTTTGGAAAGGTATCTCATGGTTTTTATTTTAGATTCTAATTATTTTATTTAATTTTAGATTCTAAAAGGTTCCCATGTTGTTCAAAAACCTTTATAGGTTACTTGCACCAAGAGCAAACCAAATTGCAAGGCTTGTCCAATGACTGATCATTGCAGACACTTTCAAAGTCAATATGCAAGGTTTTTGTTTATATGAATAATAATTTTTTCCTTCTTTTTTGTAATTCTAATATTGATATCGAACTGTTGAATGCAGTGCAAACAAAACCCTTCCATCTAATAAAATGAAATCAAGTTCGGCTTCAGCTTCAGCATCAACCGCCTTCTCATCTACATCAGAGGTTATACAACTCTTGGATATTGAAAGTCAGACCAAGATTTATGAGCTTATCATTGAAGAACCTTTCGAAGCACCACCGACACCAGTAACAGTGTCTTGGAAACCAGAGTTTGAGGAAGATGAGACTGAATATGATTCTGATGGGATTCCTATAATCAAACTAAATGTCAAAGATTTGAAACAGAACAATCTTATGTTTGAAGATGGTGAGGTTTCAAATGCTTTAGTTGCTTTGAATTCAAGAGCTTTGCCTGCAGCTCCCAAACTGAAGCAGAATTGGCGGTTAAAAACTAATCATTTGGTGTAAGTAGTCATATTCCATGCAATTAACTGGAATACCATCTTATCATTTCAAATTATATTTTGAAAAATCTATTTTACCTTTATGTAGGTATGAACTTCCACGTAACCACATACTTCTTGAAGGGGTAAGTAAGATTCAACCATATAAATTTTACTACTACATGAATTGAATTTGAACCCTGATTATGTCTCTATATATTACAGCTAGAACAAACAAAGTCCGAGGATGATTTGCATTATCATCTTGCCATATGGGAATCAGGTATGATTTAATGTAAACAATATACATTATGAGCTTATGTTATTCGAACTCGGATATTTGATACAAATTTCATCATGTATTTGGAGACTTTGTTAGAGAGTCTTATGATCGTGTGTGTGTGTGTGTGTGTCAGTTACAAATAATTCTAAATATATATATATTGATATATTGGTCTCAGGTGAATTTATAAACTCATTGGATCCATCAAAGAATCAATGCAATTCTACAGGGTCTGAACTTTGTGATGAAGAAAAATGTTTTTCATGTAACAATATCCGGGAACAGGAAGGCAACATAGTCTGGGGCACTCTTTTGCTAACAAACTCTTATATCTTTTAAATCATGTGCATGTTATGTTATAAACTATATTTACCGGACTAAACCAAGTATTGTACGAGCAGATACCCTGTCGAGAAGCTAACAGAAGTAGATTTCCACTGAATGGAACATACTTTCATTTAAAGGAGGTAAAAAATCATTTATATTTACTTTTTTTAATCAAACTATGATGAAAAAAACTCACCTTCAACCTCTTTATAAAGGTGTTTGCTGATCATAAAACTAGTTATCACCCCATTGTCGTTCCGAGGAATTTGATATATAATCTTCGAATCAGGAATTTATACTGTGGAACATCTATATCTGCAATACTAAGAGGTAAATATTAATCATATGTTAGCACATTTCAAATGAAAGTTGGAACAATTTTCTTATTAAAATTACCTTGTTTGAAACAGATGCATCATTGGAAGATGTTTACAAATGCTTTAATCAAGGTATGCTTGTGTAATTAGTATGTAGTTAGATTATTGGTAGTTATTTTTATTTTTAATTTTGTTTTATTTTTTAGGTATTATTTGTATCAGAGGATTTGAGCGGAGTCAGCGTGCTCCAAGACCCCTTGCAAAAAGATTTCACATTCAACCAAGTAAGGTTGAGAAGGTCAAGAAAGAATCAAAAGTTAACGTTAAAAAAACAATGTTACCGAGGTAAAATACATTTTTAATATATAATTTTTTTCATGTTTATTTTGTAAATGAATTGCAATTAGTATAAGAAATGTGATATTTTTAAAAGCAATGTTAAAATAGTAAAGTTGTTTTTTTGACTATTTTATTTTGTAAATGAATTATAATTACAATTAGTATTAGAAATATGATACTTTTTACATGAGAAAATATTTGTATTTGGTAGTATTTTACAGTTTAGGTGAATTTTGAAGCGATTGACATGAAACTCATGAGTTGAATTATGATTAATTATGAACAATATATAAAAAAGTATTCACTAATGATTTGATTATTTTATAATTCTTTTTAAATAATGTATTTAAATTGAATTTGTGTGCTCTCGTAATTCATGAATCGATATAATATTTAAAACTTTATACTTTACTAATTACTTTAATGTAAAATTTGATTCAATCATAATCTGTATTATATGAAAATTTTAAAACTTTTATTATGAAATTAATATAAATATCAAGCTCAAAGTTTTATTCTAATTTCTTGAAGCAAATGTCAGAGCAACATCAAGTAGTAGGTCATTTTTAACCATTTTTAAGTAGCCTATAAATATAATTACACATGTATGACATGTTTAAATAATCATGATAATACGACTCTCATTAAGAGTAAATTCAAGTAGGTTGAAGATTAGCTGAATTACACGCATAACTAATCATAAAAACTTTCAAGAATATTTATTCATTTTTAATGAGTGACTCCAGCTAAATTGTATTTAATTACATTTTATCAACCAAACATAACTATAAATTTAGTGTTCCTAAATTATTTAAACATTTAAATTCAAATATACTTATTTATTTGTAATTTGGGTTTGTTGTACATATTCACGTATTTAGTTCTATATAATTTCCTACAAAAATATAATGTTTATTAAATTAAACTACGAAAAAATATCATTTATAACTTTACAATATTTTATTTTTATTACATTCATTGGTATTTAAGAAATAATGGTATTAGGTATTCATAATTTAAATAATTTTAATCGTACGTAAACTATAAATGTATGTGATGAGAATACAATCACATGAAATTACGACATGCAGTTTTTTTTTTTGGAAGGTAACGCTGTATGATTTTATTGCTCAATACTATACAGTACCGGCACAGAAATGGATCTCGTTAAAAAATCTCCTTAATTCTAGATGAAAGAAAAAAGTACACCAAATTCATGTCAAATGAAAGACGGATACAAACAAATATAATACGGGGACATATCCTCCTACAGCCATCTGAATCAACAATCCTACAAAAAAACGAAAACGCAGCACCCCAACACCCTAAGCACCCTCGTCCCACTTTGAATCCCATACCACACAAACACCAATCCATATAATGTCCTATATTTGGTTAACATCCACCGAGATACTCTCCATGAGCCGCTCTCCCCACAATACAATGGGTTTATCCCTTCATGATCTCCTCACAGAATGAACAAGATCCACCTGTCTATTGATGCCTTTCTTTGCCAAAAGATCAGCAACACTATTATCCTCTCTTCCAATGAAATTTAAGGTTCTCCCACAACTAATGAAAGCCTCCTTGCAAGATTCGATAAGCTCTGTAAACACAGCCGGCGCCTGCGTCGGATTTCGTAATCAGAGAATAGTAATACTGCAATCTGACTCAAAAACAATTTTTGTGTTTGAGTTCCAATTCGAGTCTGAAAATAACCTGCAAGCCTTTTTTAATTGCTAACAATTTCGCTGTCAAAGGGTCCGACCATCCAATAGACTTCGAGAATTGAATCAGAATATTACCGTTGTGATCTATAAGTACTCCAATACCAGCAGGCCCATAACTTCCCAAAGTAGCTTCATCCGTGTTGAATTTTAAACCACCCCTAACAGGAGGTGACCACGAACCACAACTGGCAGGAGGTACTGGAGAACTTGGTAAGGACCAAATCTTAGGATTAAGGATAAAATCGTTGATTGAGAATGAAAAATCCGACCACTTCGCGCTGCTCCACCACCCTAGCCTGAGCCAAATGAGATCTAGCACCCTACCTTCATCCCATACACTCCCTTTGAATACGATTTCGTTTTGTATTTCCAAACGGTCCAAACAATTGCAAAGAATGCCATCTTCCATAGGGGTTCAATCTCCATCAAAGGATAGCAACCCAACCAGGACTCAAATTTTTTTATCCATTATTCGGAAATGTTAATTGAATCCCCCAGAATTTACACCACCGACCCCAAATCTTTCACGAGAACACAATAAAAAAATAGATGCTCGACAGCCTCCTCTAAATTGCAGATTGGGCACAAAATCTCATTAAAAGGTACGCCCCTTTTTCGCAGTTAAAATTTTGTGGGGATCCGTTTCTGCAGCATTTTCCACACAAAGTGTTCAACATTGTTAGGAGCCATCCCCGACCAAATTAGTTTCCATCTAACATTTTCATTCTGATTTTCTCCCATCACCAGATTGACAAAATCCTTTGTCGAGTAGTACCCAGATGAGGATTTCGCCCATCTTTAAGCTATCCGAGGGTAGAAGACCCAACATGCACTCATCAAGGGTCTTCAAGAAAGCCTCCCAAACCTCTATTTCCCAATCGAACAAGGTCCTTCTCAGCTGAATTTGCCAACGCCAAATGCCATCCACCCATTGCTCAAAATCGACCACTTTCCCAACTTACTTTACAGCCAAAGCATATATTCTCGGAAATAAATCTTTCAATTTTGAGTTATTCACCCATTTAACGGACCAGAAGTTCAAGACGCGTCCATCACCCACCCTAAGCTGGATATTAGCAATAAACGGATCAGAATACCTTCGTGTTTGTTATTGGCGAATGACGCATCCATTCACCCATTTATCGGCCCAGAAGTTCAAGACGCGTCCATCACCCACCCATTTATCGGCGTTGAGAATTACGAGTCTGCGACGAACTACGTTAGGACTTTTCTGGAGATAGATAATAAGTTTAAGAATTCTGAATCAGACCAAAGGGAACAGTTATTGGCGTCTAAGAAGCACCGAAAGGGATTGTAAAAATATCTAATGGCAACCGTGGATCAAAGGATTCATCCAACAATTTTGAGATTCATTAAGCTTTATTCGTCTTTGAGAATTGAGGAAGATGGGTTACAAAATTGTGTCGGGTATTTGAAGAAAGTGATCAGGATGAGATCAAGGTTAGAATATGAGTATTTAGTCAAGCTGATGGAACAAAGTAATGGGCAAAATCAGAATAGCCAGGTAAATTGACTAATTTGTTTAAAGATATAATTTTAGTTGTTGAGGAAAATGATGATATTTTAAGGAGAGTCTATGTAGAGAAGATGGAGTGGTGTAAGCCATTTTTGAGTTACAAGAGAAATGTGGAGAAGATGAACACCAAGACGACGAAGGGTTAATTTTAACGATTGGCGTGGCATAAAGACGACCAACTAAATTAAATTTAATAAAATCGTCTGTCAAATGATGAAATTCGACAGTCAAAAAGTCATATTGGTTTTTTTTTTAAGGGTGACATTAAATATAAAAAAATTATAAAGGTTTAATTGATTTTTTTCTTTAAAGTTCATGGTTTCTCGAACCTTTAAACCTATAATAATATTCCAAAATTATACGTTAAAGTTCGAATATACACAAAAAGTACAATGAACGAACACTTATAACCACTAAATTAATAGATTTCTTAACCTAAAATGCTCATATCCCTAATCTACATCTAATCTGACTCTATATTTATTTTCTTCTATTTATATTTTAATTAAAATCCCCACCTTCAACGTCCAATAATTTTCATTAAATATTAATTTAAATTTTTTTATCAAATATTATTTTAAATTCTTATTGACTATTATTGCGAATGAAAAAATTGAATTGAAAAAGTATTTTACGAATAATAGTTACAATAAATAAATTAATTATTTAATAAATTAAATATTAATAGTTATAATAAAGTTAATTTAGATTTTTCATTTTCAAAAATAATATCCATTAGAAAAACTAAATTTACGAGAGCATAATTACATATCCTATCAATACTGCTAAATCAATAAAAGTAGGGGGAACAAAAACTGTCGGCAAATTACATAAACACCACACCGTTGATATCGATCGTCTATTTTTTACCAAATGCATACTCATTTTTTGCTACTTCGCCGTAAGCCAACAACTCCTCCCAAGTTCTGACATGTAAACAGTAAAAAGGAATTTCACTGTTATTTTTTTTTCGTTAATTGATTATTTTATAGTTTACCTCGGTTTTCGTATCTTCTTCGAAACCACTGCTGCAGCTGTTGATCTCTGTGGTCGCTTCATCCACGGCTCCAAAACCGAGTCTCTGTACCTGAGTGGCAAAACCTGACTTCGCCCTCTCTTTGATCGAACCACCGGCGCCGCCGTATCCTCAATTTCCTCGAACCCTTCTACTTCAACGTTAACGGAACAGTCTTTATCCCTTTCCATTGACCCGTCGCCGCCACTTTTTTCTACCTCTTCGACTTCCTTTTCCTTACCATTCATACAATAATCCATGTATGCAATCATTTCCGCCGCTTCTATTAGCAAACCCAATGAATGATTAAACGCCGCCGCCTCCAACGCAGCCGTTTTAACTTCACCGTCAGTGCTGCTTTTGACCTCTTCGCTTTTTTGAACATCCGTGACTTCAGAAGAAGCATCGGTCTGTGGCTGTAGCTGTTTTGTCTTCAATGAAGCTATTCTCAGCTACACAATCGGATTTTTCTTCACTCTCATCACCATCGTCGAGAAAAGAACCCAAACTTAAGTTCAAATCAATATCAAACCCTCTTTTCTTAAAAGTGTTTGAGTTATTTTCACAGGGCGGTGGGACAGTAGAAATTAAATGAAGAATCTTTTCTAGACAAGCTTGAGCTTTGGAACATGATCTTCCAGCGTGCGTTAGTAAAGAGAGAATCTCTTTCCTGGTTCTTGCAGTACAAAGAAGCCATTTTTGGAGTCAAAACAAGAGATCCTCTTTCCCTTTCCTTTCACATCTCGCAAAGCTTTTGCTAAAATTTTCCGAGAGAAATGAATAGCAATTATAAATGAGAGAGAAAGAAAGATATACGCACCAAAAAATTAAAATAGAAAAAAACAAAAGCCTGGCCGATAATCTTTCGGTAATTAATAGTAGTATGTTTTTATGTTTCGCTCCGAAACAATATAGAAATTAAAGAGAAATAAATGGACATCTTCGGTGCTACAGTGACGTGGTCAGAAATGATTGGAAGGTAAAAAGGGTTTTGCCACGTAAGTAACAAATGAGAATAAAACAGGTTTACGGCCTTAGCTGGAGACGTTTCTCGTGTCTTGTTTTAACAAATAGAGATGGTGTCGTATTTCTCTTAAAAGCTTGTTTTGTGTGATCTTTTTGTTCATTTTTTAAAGTAGAGATAATTCAGGTAAATATCAAAATTTAAATTCAAATAATAAAAAATAATATAAATATTTTTATTACCTCAATCGATTAATACATTTTATCTTTTTATTTTCTTTCATTTAAGAAAGTGTAATTTTTCTTTCACAAGGGAAACTATTATTATTATTATTATCATATCTACAATTTTAACCTTTTTTTATGATTAGTCTGTGCTTGATTTCAAGATCTCAATAATGAGAATGACTGATGAAATACATACATGATAGATAACGCAATTGGCAATTGCACTATTTTCTAATTTTATAAAATCATCTTACATTTTTAATATGAAATTATATTTTTAAAAGTTTGAGATTAAAAAAAATTATAATATTTTAAATAAAACAAATTAAGTGAAGAGATTTGCACCGAAAAACATTTGACGTGCACATTTCTTTTTATTCAACAAACCGACATATATACTTTTCACCGATCAATAAGAATAGATGCAAGTGAGAGTTTTGAATTCAAAAATGGTAAAATTATTATATGATTTATAGATATTATAAAATTATTAAAATGATAAAGTTATAGCTTAGCTTGGACATCTCGAAATTTATGGTTTTAAAAATCATTCTAATTTATATTTTTCAAGATGGCTAAGATCAATGTCAGTCCAGATACAGGCGAGGATGGAATAACTCGTTCCAGAAGGCAAGGAGATGGTCAAATATTTGACCCTTCTATAGTAGGGTCCTTGGAGTTTTACTAGGAAAATGCATTAATGTGGAAATTAAGGCGAATAACAAAGCCAGAAACATGTCCAAATAACGTATCAATTAAAATACAAATAAAAACAACTTTGAAAAGTCCGGTTAGTAAAACTCCTCCTTTTCTTAGTGGCTGATTACACTACGGAAATAATTAATCTAGTTAATATCAGCATGGGTAAGGTATAAGCCCAAAAAGAAATAAATAGGTGTTTTAAACTTGATTAGTACAAGTAATATTTAATTTTGAAATATAATATAATAAATTTAATGTTTGAAACTCAATATTTGTAATTCTTCGATTCTCTTTATTTTTTTTTTACATAAAAACAACATAATGAAAAAAATACTCTCACTGTTTTCATTTTTTTCAACTGTGCCCTTAATTTTTTTAATAATTTAAATCTTAATTTTTTTTCAAGGTCGACCGAGAACATTTTTATTGACGTAGGATTATAACGTTTAGAAGGCAATTAAAAATAAACAAACATGGTGAGAATCAAATGGGCTTGCTTTGGTGGACTTTATGGTCCAGTGTGTGAAACCAAGCCCCATGAACCAAACAAAGCAACGGCAGAATTCAATGGTTTTCTAGGAACCAGGGTTTTGCAGAGGCTTTTCATGTTATCTGGGTTCCAAATTCCAATTGAGAGAGAAAAGAAATGGCAGCTACAATTGCATCAAGATCTTCTTTTCTTCGTCCAATTTTCCGAACAGCAACAACCAAAATCCCATTTTCAGTTCCAAATCCTTCACTTCGATCCAGTTTCACTCTTCCTCGGACCCGGACTTCTCCTTCCTCTCTTTCTCGGTACTTTTCTTGACCCCTTTTTATGTTTATTTGTCGATAGAATATTGGGTCCCCCTCGTTCCCGTATGTGTTATTTGTTTAATTTTTTGTTTCTTTTGGGTTATTTCTTGAAGGTTGGTTCGACGAGAATTAAGTTCTCTTCAACCAATTCACTGTGCAGTTGCATCGGCTTGCCTTGTTTCCAAGCTTCCTCGTGATTCCAATACTTTTGCTGAAGGTATCTCCAGTTTTTTTTTCCTCACATTTTTCCGGTTTAGGCACTCCGTTTTATACATCTTGGTTGCTTAGTGAAACAGGACTCGATTGGATTAGATATTCTAATCCGAAAACTTCAAGATCCAAACTAAATTGTTTAGAATTAGGTAGCAGTTTTTGCTTACATGCTTACGCGCTTTAAGACACTCAGCAGTCGCCAACAGTTTCCATTCGATGGAACCCTATAAAATCTTTAAACAATGGGTCATTTATTCCAGAGCTCACTAGCTCAGCCTCTTAGCAGTTTAGAAGTAAAGAGAACAGTGCATTCAAAAAAAAAAAATCTTTGGATTAAGCTTTTTGTATAATTATTGTTAAACTAGAAGATACCTGATCGGTTTATTCAGAACCTTTATTGTAATTGGGAGGCATCTCATCTCCTCGTGTTGCTAATATGGTGAGGGAAATGAAAGTTTTTAGTCTGGTAAGGCAACTGTTGTCAAAGGTAGACAGCTAGCATTTCCTAGAATCAAAAAGGTAAAAGGTTGGATAATCTAAGCTTTTACTCTCTAGATGATAAATAATGTCATCCTTTTCAAATCATTTTGCAGGTAATGAAAATTGTTGTTAGTTATGTGTATAGATGTGTGTGACTTTTATTAATGATATTTGTTTTTGCGGACTACAGGTCGATTTGCTAATTATATCAGTCCCATCTAGTAGCAAGCATTTGTAGAGGTTAGGCTTATTCCTCTCAGTCCAGTGATGCTGCTTACTTCATTTCGGAACTCAGAACTCAGCTTTTCAATTGATCAATTGCTGAATGCGTTTATTTACCCACCTTACTTGGTAGGCGGTTTTAAGCAACTCTTGTAATTCTTCTCCAAAGTTTGTGATGATTTTAATATACATTCATTGGATGGTTCCTTTGCTAAAAGTTTGTACCGATATCATCTGAATAGATAGAGAAATAAATCCATCATGGCATCCAGCTTTGACTACTCTTACAGTTATGTTGATGAATAGTGATAACGCTTCAAATTGGTCCATAAAAATGAAATAAATGTTGCTGTTGCCACTGTTTATGTCTATTCTTTGCATCCTTGCATGTTAAAACTAATTATGAGAATAGTTCTAAAAAACAGCAGGTATTATTGCACCCATACTTCAAGAAATTTGAATTTGATTTCCTTGAACCTGGCTAATGTGGTATTCTAGGTGTTTATCTCTAAGAAACGAGGATGGTGTACTTGATTTTAAAGCTTGGTCATTTATTTAGAAGTTTGAGTGGATTTTGGTGCCATAAATGATAATGAGGCGCTTGAGAACTTGTATTTTGTATTATTTATATAATTAGCATCATTTAAAATATAATCCTTTGTGTGGGGTTTAAAGAATTATGATAGATAGTGCAGTATTTGGTCTTTTGGTTCTGTAAGTTTCTGAAGCTTGGACTAAAGGAGTTCTCGGTTGAATCATGGCTTTGCTAACTAGTGTAATAGAGACTGTTACCTGGCCTCCATGACTTGGATTTGTTTTTTGCAATTCAGTCTTCTGGTTTTTTAAGTTGCAGTTTATTTTTTAAAATGAAAAAAAAAAACAGGCTGCTCTTGTTTCATATTATGTCAACCAAGGTGGTTGAACTTGAGAATCTAGTGAAATTTGTTAATAGTATACTATTGAGACTAAAGGTAGCCTTAGCTTTGAGAGTCAGTGATTACCTTTTAAAGTTTCACGGTCTTGTAAGGTAATGTATAGTGAAATACATGATTGTAGATGCTCAAACAAACAATGATTGGGATTGAAAGAAAGCTGGTTGAGATTATCTTTCTCTCTGATTCACCTGAAGTTGCTTGCCAGTTGCCTGCAACAAGGACTCACCTGGCACTAGATTATTGAATTATACACTTGTCCTACCTAACTGCATCAATGCCCTCTTTGCTTAGGTTCATACATATTGCGACAAGCAGATCTCCTATATGGAAAAAGAGAAAACAGAGTTAGCTTAAGGTTCAGTGGATGATGAATCATCTCGCATATGAACTATGAAGGTCTATTCATTCCTTGAATTGTGTTTTCATTTTGCCTAACCATGCACCTGAATTTCACTTTTTAAGCTTGTCTGTCTCGTTCTCGGACTTTTTGTTTTTCCATTGGTATAGAAAAGGGGTTGTGTTGTTGAATCTTTCAATGTAGTGCGACTTCCTTTTGCACCCTCACTCGAAAAGGCGACGAAGATCAGACCAAACTGAAGGAAATCATTGTTTTCGAAGTAACTTGTAAAAATATCTTTGAAAACCCACCATTGAGGTAGGGGCAATTACTGAAAGAGATTTTGTTTATTGCGTTTGGAATTATCATTAGCAAAACAAATAATAATAAGAGTTCAGATGACATATACATAAGATTTGAAGCATGGACTGCATAGATATGAAAATCTGTATGAGACTATGGATTTTTGTACAAGAACATGTAGGAAACGTGACCAAGTTGATAAATCTTTTCCCCAAGAAAGCAAGATATATTTAGGTATGGGAATGATACAGAATATCGATGCAAGAAATGGACATATAATTTGAAGTATTTTCATTGATATGGACTTTCAACAGTTTCTGGGAACTGCCAAACTGCATACCAGATTCATATATATATTAAGCCACGAGCTGGATTAGTTTAACCAGAGTGGGTTTTGTAATAAAACACGTATGCAATTGCAAAGTCAATTAGGAAAGTTTATAAGCTAGCTCTAATTTTCATGTGCTCTACCTGTTTCTAACCTTAACTACGGTCAACTATATCTTAATTCCAAAGAAAAATGTTCAATTTTCCTATACATGTGGCTTGACCATAACATTCTGAAACAATATTTTAGAAATGGTCCCTTTTAAGTTAATATCTTGAAATTAATAATTTATTGTTACCTAAACTTTAATTGGTTCGAAATTTATCGAAATATGTTGAAATCAATAAGAGATTGCGTAAAAAGTAATTAAGAAACTTCTTTTTTTTACCTGATTTTAATAGACCGTAAAAGTTAATGATCACTAAAAATAATATTACTTGTGTGTGGAATGACAAATTTTGAATTATTTATTAGATTTTAAAGTGTTCGGTTCCGAATAAAATGATTATTATAGATTTATAATTGTTTGTTCGGTTCCGTCTTGTTCGTTGGTTGAAATTGTCATGTGACCCTTATACATATAAAAAAGAATACTATACAAAGAACTCTGCTTCTCTTATGTTTGGAGAATTGGGAAAAAAAAATGTTGTCTTTTATGTTTTAATATTTTTCTGAAAAAATAATGCTTATAATATATGCTTTTGCCTTAAGAAAGAAAGTATTAAAAATAAGAGAAAAAACTTCGATACACATTCCGTGTAAAACAGACCTTTTAGTTTTAGGAGTTAGGGGTTTAGAATTTAGGAGTTTGGGTTGTAAGATTTAGAATTTAAGGTTAGTGTTTAGAATTTAGAGTTTAGGGTTTGAGGTTTAATTTTTAAGATTTAGGTTTAATTTTGATTTATAATGTAAATGCACAAGCTTGTGTAAAATTAATTTTACACAGCCTGTGTATCAAAGTTTACCCTAAAAATAATTATAAAAATCCAAACAGAAACAAAGAAGAATGAAGCAAGGATGAAATAATTATGCTTAACCTTCTTTCTCTCATTACAACAACTAAATACAAGTTTAATTAACATAAAACCCACAGGCCACATAATGTATGTTCTTTTTTCTTTTTCAGTACTTCCTTTAAACTTTTTTAAAGCACTCAAATCATAAATTGTTGTCTTCAAACCACTTTAATCCACATCAAGCAAGCTTCAGCTTTACTCTTATTTATTTTCTACAAATTCGGGAGTTAGAAAACCTCATCTTACTCTTTAAATGAATTTCATTTTATTTTTCACTATATAAATATTTATAAATGTTTATATTAAAACATTTTAAGTTTAAATAATACAATCTCTGTATTAAACAAGTCGATCAGCTCCTATTAACGTAATCAAAATTACTTCATTGTTTTAAAATTTTCTAAATGGGCAAAATATATTAAATAATAAGAAGGAAATTGAAAAGAAAAGAAATAGTATGCCCTGCTTTAACTCACATATGTGTTGGCAGGCTTGCAGCAGTTGGTGGTTGTGGATGCTATAAATTTATTTTGTGGGGTCAACTATCATAATTATCCCATTTTCTACCTATTATTTATTTATAAAGCAAAAAAAAAAAAAAAAAAAACAGCCTTCCGAAATTAAAATTGGATTGTTTTCACTCTCCCCAAGACTCTTCTAAAATATTAATAACCAGGGACCATATATTATTAACCTTTTATATTTCAAGAAAAGTGTTAAATAAATCAAAGAGTTTTGCATTAAAAAGATTTTAATTACAACTTAATTATTGTAATATTAATTACAACCTAGGTAAGGAATTAAAAGCATCCAGTTATATATATGGATGAGGCTGTCACGTCCGACGAGCACCGATGAGCATCACTAACGATGAACACCGATGAGTACCATTAATATAATTTATAAAGATTAAAAATTTAAAAATCTCATCGTATAATTATAAATTATTTAAAAATTAAAAGGTAAGTTAATTAAAATACATTATTTTATTTTTTATTTTCTTTTAAAAATAGATCAAAATGCCTACCCTACCCCTAAATTACAAAACCTTAATTTTTATTCATTTGAAATTTAAGCCGCCGCCGCACATTCCAAAGAGGATGTTGAACATTCCGAGGCAACAAAAATACACCAGACCTATAAGGGTGACTTGCACCAGTGGGGAGTTGTATAGAAATCTTGATTTTGTGGGCAATTGGGTGACTGTTTCTTCATCTTTAACTCCATCTCCGATACCCATTTTCTCACTTGATCGATCAAATGATCGAACAGCAAGAAAATCTTGTGAACCCAAAACTTAAAATGGATTTGATTTTGATCCAAATATACAAAATCCTAAAGAACACGCACACAAATTTGGCTTTAAGCATACATATTACAAAGGTGGCGGCGGCCGCGGCGGAGGTGGCGGCTTCTTGAATTTTAAATGAACAAAAATTAGGATTTTATAATTTAGGGGTAGGGTAGGTATTTTGATCTATGTTTAAAAAAATTAAAAATAAAATAATGTATTTTAATTCATTTACCTTTTAATTTTTAAATAATTTATAATTATACGGCGAGTTCTTTAAATTTTTAATCTTTATAAATTAAATTAATGGTGCTCATCGGTGCTCATCGTTAGTGGTGCCCATCGATGCTCGTCGACCGTGTCAGAATTTTCCTATATATATATATACATTTAAAAAATTTGTATAATATTTATATTAGATTTATATTCAATACACTAGGTGGAAACTAAAAGTTTTTAAGAGTATTTTAGTTGTAGGGTTTAAGGATTCAGTTTAAGGTTTGAAAATTATGGATAGTGATTAGAATTTAAGGTTTAAAAGTTAGGATTTAAGATAATATGAAGAGGTATTTAGGTTTTAATTTATGTACCCTAAATTCTAATTACAATCCCTAAATTTAACTCAAACCATATATCTAAATTAAATCTCTATACCTTAAAACTAAATTACTTGTAAAAACTTAATTTTCACCTTCATAAGTACCCATTTATATTTAGTATTTTACGTCCCATTATATACTAATTAATTTTTTATAATTTGTCTCATAATTATACATACATTAATATTTAAGATTTATTTGTCAGAGAACTCAGCAAGTGTCTCAGTGAAAAAGTATATGATATTTATTTTAAGAAATACAGGTCCATTTATTTATAAAGAGTATGTCCATAGTCAAAGAGTTAATAATATGTACGAATAAATTTCTTCTTTAGAAATATCTAAAGCAGGGGAGAGACCATTCAAAAGCACCAACCTTGTCCAGTTTCTAACATATTCTGATATTCATATATATATATATATATATGTGCGCGCGCGCGCTAATGACATGCCAAAAGAGAAACCCATCCCTCCAAGTCTTCAGATTTTGCTTTCTCTCTCGTGAATCCCTCAAAAGAAACCAACTTTGATTCAACATATCAATCTTTAATGTTTTGTTATATAGCCACAACATGAGAGACATCATTTCTTGTTTTAGCGAAAACGCAGTTAATGTTTCTCAATCTCCACGTCCTAGCTTTTCAACCAAAGCTTGTATCTCTCCGGCTCCGAGCCTAGTCCCTTTAGTCCAGAACGCCGTCGCCGCCATTTACAAGGTCATTCTCTCCACCCAGAACCAATTCTTCATCAAACTCACTTGGTGTAAGAATCAGACCGGTCAAAGCCTAAGCATAAACTTCAACGACGACCCTTCACCGTGTTTCAAGCTCAACACCAATTTGAGGTTCTTCAAGAAGATGAAAGGCAACAAAGCGGTCGAATCGGATCACTCAAAGATCGAAATCTTTTGGGATCTTTCAGCTGCAAAGTATAACGTAGGACCTGAACCGGTTAATGGATTCTACGTCATAGTCATGGTTGATTCAGAGATAGGCCTTATGCTAGGTGATATGGCTAAAGAAGAAATCAACAAGTTCAAAACTACAATCCCAGTCGCTAAAATCTCTCTCATTTCTCGACAAGAACATTGTTCGGGCAAATCCCTTTATTCCACAAAGGTTCAATTCAACGAAACAGGCACTCCGCACGACATTTTGATAAGATGTAGCGGAGAACATGAAGGGCTAAAACATCCGGTTTTATCGGTTTGCATCGATGACAAGACGGTGATTCGGGTCAAGAGACTGCAATGGAATTTCAGAGGAAACCAGACGATATTTGTTGATGGGTTGTTAGTTGATTTGATGTGGGATGTGCATGACTGGTTCTTCAATCCGGCCGCCGGTTCAGCCATTTTCATGTTTAGGACAAGAAGTGAACTGGATAGCCGGCTTTGGTTGGAGGAGAAGTTGGTGCAGAAAGATGAAGATAGAGTTGAATTCTCGTTGTTGATCTATGCCTGTAAGAACATATAAGAAACTGACTCTTGTCCATGATTTCCCCCTTTCCACTTGAAAAGGGATAATTAATTCTTTGATCATAAGAGGAAAAGAAAATAACTTGAACTGTAAATTATTCTAGATTTTGAGTTGCAGAACTTGAATGGAAGGATTTTATTTATGTCCAACTGTATAAATTTCATATGTTTCTGTATTTCTTATCTCCTTCCTGTAGACCAAGGATAGTATTAAATTTTTCAGAAAAATCTGAAGTTAGAAAGATATGGAGCCAGTATTGAATAATAGTAGGAGTAAAGTCCTCTAATTTTAAAATTAATAGAGAGCTAATAAATATTTAATCTAAAATTTAAGAGATACTATTTAATTTGATCAATATTTAAATTAATAATGATTAGAATTACGATTAAACAAAAAAATAGAAAGGTCACAAACTCTTTCATTCCCTTAATAATTTTGTCCTGAAAGTAGCTAAGACATTATTATGAGGTTCAAATAATTGAACGAAAAGACATTCCAAACAAATTTTCCCCGAAAGATTTCAATGAAGATTTAATAAAAAGTGTTTTGATATAGTAAACCATGTTAAAGAAGATTGCTTTTAGCCTTAAAAGGACAAAATAAATTTGAAAATGATTCTTAATAGTTTGATCATATATAACATTTCCGTTTACATAAGATAATTATATAAAATAACTTGGTTTATTAGCCATATACTAAGCATGGTTACCTCTATCCTCAAGATACTGTTGTCATTTTTTTCATTGGTTTTGTTGTTTTCTTAAGTCCATTTAATACCAGACCATTCCTTTTCGCCATCACTTTTTTTCACCGTAAATTTGTTTATAACCCGAGTTTGATTAGCAAGCAATCGTCAACATTCGCATGCTTTGTTTCATCTAAGCCTTAAATGGAACAAGCTTTTAGCAAAGCTTGGATTTGGCATCTTTTGAGACCTTTTGTCATCAAAGGATAGCTGTCCATTACGTTCAGGGAGCCCCCCACCCCTAGGCCGTAGGCCCCTCTTTAACAGTAACCATGGTCCCCTAGGTTCTTTGGAATTAATATGTGGTCCACACCACAAGCAATGAATAGACGCAAAACTTTTCCCAAGGACACTTGGGGTTCAGTTTAACTAGAAATGGCACTAACATCTTAGTCACTTAAGTACCTTTATTCAGGCTCTTCATTGGACCATCAGAAGCTAGGGAAATAAATAAATGGCATCCTTTGACTTAAAGAGTAACATTACTTCTTTGGCTGGCTCCACCCAAGGGTACATTATTTGTAATTCTCAGCTCAGGCCTGGTTTCCCACATTAACTGAGAATTAGACTGATAAAGCAGAACTTGGTAACTTGTCTGTTGTATGGACATTCCTTTTCAAAAGATGGGTGTTGTCAAGAACCAGACAAGATTAACTTGAGGTGGTCAGATCAATGTTCAAAAAATAAAAAAAGGCAAAACTTGATTTGTGGTACATAAAGCCAAAGTTGAGAAAACCATGAAACTGCCGAGCGTGAAAGGATATATCCGATGTGGATTACTGGGATCGTGCATTGACTCTTAGGCCTCATAAAACATTGAATGTTGAGGTTTACGTTGAAAGGTTGTTTGAAACTCAAACTGGCGCTTGATTTAGAATTGTTCTCTTTTTTAGGTTCTCACGTGGCTCTCTCTTAATATTGGGATCCAAGAATGCCTTGGATCAATTCATTCCATGTGTCCGTAAACCGCTGGTAATGTTTACATCTACCACACGCGTTGCTAGCTACTACGTAGACCTTTTGGGTTGTGTAAAGACTGACCTTAATTATACAAAAGCTGTTTTCGAGATTCAAAATCCAAATTTATCAAATGTTGTATCGTAAAATTATTTGCATAAACCAAAGCTTCAGGAACAGTTTGAGTAGAGAATATTGATTAGATTAAGGTAAAATTGGGAAAATATGGCAGGTGTGAGTTAAACTTAAGGAAATAGGGTTGGTTAAGAATTTTTTTTTTGTAAAAATGCTATAGTGAACCATCAAAATTTCTTCTGCAAAAGGCGTTTTATAATTTTTTTATTTTTTAGATAAAACATTACACGTCAGCAAAGCCACGAAAAAAAATATTAAAATATTACAGAAAGCTTTTTGCAAAAGATTAAAGTCACACCCCTAATATTTTTCTATTTTTTCAACCAACCTTATTTCCCTAATTTTAACTCACACCCCTAATATTTCCCCAATTTTGCCGAAGATTAAAGTCAGTATCTTTTTTCTTTATTCCTATGATTAAAGTCGGACATGAGCAGCGATGAATTGAAGGATCGTTCTTCTTTCAAATATTTTTGTTATGATTTAATTTTATATTTTTAAAATTTTTTAATATAATTTTATTAAACATAAAATTTGATGTATGCTCCTGAACATAGGTGAAGGCGAATAACTTGAACTTATGCGCCATTCCATGGAGCAGGCGTTGGTGAAATGGAGAATAATTTTATGGAATATTATTCATTTTAAAAAATGTGTTTTTAAAAGTTTGAAAATAAATAAACCAAATGCTGTTGTTGCCTTGGGAACGAATTTTATACTTCTCAAAACAGTTTAGTATTGTTTTTAAAAAGTGTAGTAGAAAAATATTTTTGAAAAGTACTTTTTTAGAAATATTTTTGGATTTTTGAGTTTGAGATTTAAGTATTTAACATTGTTGTCAAAAAAATACTTTTAAGAAGATAAATAACTATTTTAGACATTATATTGTAAGTTATATATATATATATATAATTGATATCCAAATTTTTTAATATTATAATGTATAGAATTGATCAGCTTAAATTATCATAAAATATAACAATTGTACGTGTTTCATGAAAATATAATAAATTTAAAATATTTTATTTAAAAAACTTTACATAAATAAATATATATAATTTGTAAACTAAAAAAAAATTATTAATTATATGATTATGTCTTCGTAAAAAACTATAAGTTTATAAGTTATAAATAAACACAATATCAAATTAATGTTAAAATTATAAATTAGCTTCTAAAAGCATTTTTTCAACAGCAAAAACTAAAAAAATTAACTTTTACGTTTGAGTTAAAAAAACACTTTTGAAACATAAATTTTTCTCTAAAAATTAATTAATTAACATTTTTTCTCTAAAAACACTTTTAATTTTAAAAACACTTTTAATAAAAAATGCTAAACAAGGTCTCAGTCTTCTCCGTTTTTTTTTTTTAATTTAGTCGGCAATTTGCCAATCATTTACGCACCCAAAAACCACAACTCCTCTCCTTTCACATCAATTAGTTACATTCCAACACTCGGCCCAACAAATCCTTGCTCAATGGAAGTTTACCAACTCTTACAAAGTTGACATTTTAAGTATGACACTTGCAAATTACATAACAAATATTTACATTCATTTCATTTAGACATTTAACATGTAATCAGATACAAAGTTACGATAGAGATAGGACGGGCTTTAGCCCACATTTTTTTTTCTTTAGTTCAAATCATTTAGGCTTTTATTAATTTTTAAAATAATGAAATAATTTTAGATTTTTTAAATTTTTATTAATTTATAAATGTAAAATTAATTGAAATAAAATCTGACCCCTCAAATTTTTTTATTATTTTTTAGAAGATAAATTATTTCTAATTATTTTATTCACAATATAAAGATTCAGACATCTAATCTTACTTAAGAGATCCACTACTTCATCATATCAGATTATCTGATTGTTCGTTGGTCAGATTTTTATTATTTAGTGATTAGTTTGTGCTCTTTGACGATTTTATAAGAAATAGGCGGTTGATTTGATTAATCAGTTTTAAGTTTTATAATTTTTTTAATTTTGTTACATTTACGCATTAATAGGGTTTTTATTTGTTAAAAAATATCAATTACACACAATAAAAAAACATAAGATATAAAAGTAGAGAATATCTAACACTAATAACCATTGATACACAATCGAGACTTGTACAACTTTGCACTAACAACATAGATTGCAAAAGGCAGAATTGGTGCATCAAAATTCAACAATGCCAATAAAGTCACTTCAAAATTATTCACACAAACACCGAAGAAAATTGATTTTTCCCTAATATTGGTTTATTTAACAATTTATATCTAAGTAGAGATAAAATTTGCTCCTAATGAGTTTTGAACTCACAACCTAAGGGATAGGGGTAGAGGTGTTCAAAATTACCCGACCCGATAACCTAAAAAATGAATATTTCACGAAAAAAAGTACCCGACCGGGCTGGGTACCCGGATCGAGAATTGTTGGCCCGGGTCTGGGCCGGTTTTTCTTGGTAACCAGGTACCCGACCCAACCCGATAAGTTTTAATATATTTATATATATTATTTAAATTATATTTTTATTTTAGATTCTTTAATATTAGTACCTAAAGTTAAATTTAAAGCTCTAAATTATTTCTATGTTTAAATTATATACTTTTAAGTTCTAAATTTTTAAAATATATTTTTATTAATTTATTAATACCGGAAAAACAAGATTAATATTTTTAATTTTTTTGGAACTTTAATATATATATATATGTATATATATCCAAATATTCTAAAACTAACTTCAAATCACTAATTTTTGTGTTTGGATTATGTATTAATTTTTTTTAACTTTTATGTGTTCATTATGTGATTTTTTTAAAACATTTAAATTTAAAAAATAAAATAAAAATATAAACTGGGTATCCATTACCCGATTAACCGGGTATTCATGTTTCACGGATACCCGATAGCGAATACCTAAATTAAATGGGCTGGGACACGGGCCGGCAAATAAGTACACGAAAGAACTGGGTACTCGATAATAAACGCGCCTAATAAAGAATGTCAGTTGAGAGCTTTAATTATTTACCCTAAATATTATTGACAATAATAGTTATTTAATTGTATGGGAATAATAACAAGAAGTCAAATTCATTAATCAGCACAAGCTTTTATTACTATTCTAAAGTTTTTTATTTTATTTTATTCAATTCGATTGAATTTTATTTTATTTTAAGTTTTTATATAGAACCGGTCTCAAATCATTAATGAATTTATAAAAACAACCTTATTAAAAAAATTGTTAATGACTATTTTATTCCTACTATTTAATTGTGATTTCTGTTCAATTTAATTTCCATATTCATTTTCAATCACAGTTTCCAATCTCACTTTATAATTTTTCTCTAGATAAGTTGCAAATTAATATTTTTAAATATTTTTCCCTTCTCAAAATATATTTTTCCAATTTTTTAATTAATCCTAAGAGCATCATTTTCCGGTTAATGTTAATATAAAATTGTAGTAGGAATTCATTAATTAATCGAGTGATTAAAAAAGTTTATATCTTTATTCTTATGTGGATTTGAATCTTAATATTTACTTTGAGAATATATTTTTCTCTATATTTAATAAATAATACCCAAGTCTAATATACATGCTCGATGTTTGTGTGCATTTTATTGGCAGTTATCTGGGCCAGAAAACAGGTCCAGACGCCTCTAGCCCAAAACTCATCACATATCCCCAAGCCTCAAAGCATTGCAAATTTTTCTACCAACGTTATGACCATAAGTGTCCGATTCGTATTTGAATATAATATATAATTTTTAAATATATAAAAAATTCAAAAGAATTAAAAATTTATGTAACCCTTTCCTAACCGTGCATACTCAAATCTGAATAATATTTTTTGACATAAAAATTAAGAAATTTGAATGGCGGTAATTACAGTCAATTTAGCATTGAGATCAAAGATAATAGAGATACACACAAATTAGATAAAGAAATCCAAAAGCTAACGCTGGTGATTTCCTAGAAACGTATATAGTTAACATATGTACTCAATTTGGAAAGTCAAATGCGGAATCAATATTAATTCAAAGTGATAATTAGGAAGTCGCTGCTTGCTTCTTCCATAATTTATGTGGGAATTTCAGCCCATTAACCACATTTTTCGACTGACCTTGAGATTAATTCAATGACATTAAGCTGTCTGAATTCATAGAGATTACTCAAGAAGAAAATTATTGAGTTTATATATTCCTTGGTGTAATGATGGGCAGTGGGCACCCATTCTGTATGAGACCCTTTTGTCGCCACTATCCCTTTCAAACCTCAGATGGTACACTGGGGATGGCGATGCATCTGAATTGAATCCCAGTGTTGACTGTACCAGGCTTTTTGTAGGCCAACACCTCTGACATTACCCGTTCACCCTAGTATTTATTCCTTGCACGAGGGCAGGCATGTCGGTCAGCTAACCTCTACCGTATATTATTATGTTAAATATTAGGAGTATTTGGGTTAAAACTCCTTTAATTAAAGAAATAAAATGGAATGTGGGAGGGTTCGAGCTTGATATAAAAGCTAGCTTAGGCACGTTTTGCAGAAACTTGTCGTTTAATTTCTGGTATTTTCTTGATTTGAGATCTCAAACAAGCCCTTTTGAATCGACTAATCAAGCATATGCAAAGAGAAAAGAAATGTATGGATTCTAATCAATATGGAGGGAAAGGGTATCCTTCGTTAATCATCAATTTTTGATTGCTGATATGACCCAACTTTGCTTTCGTCCTGCATCATACTTTGTAAGGGGAAAAAAACGAAAGATTCCTTAAAGACAAGTACGGTGAAATGTCATCCATGAAGTAAAGTTTGAACAAATTTGAACCTTGGGAAGGACATGGAGAAAAGTCCAACAATAAACATTGTTTGTACAATTCTGATAGGAAAAGAGGTCAATCAATTTCACTCCCCATGTTGAAAAAGAAGGGTCATTGAAAAGACACTACTTAAGCAATATGTTTAAATTTATATTATTTGGATTTAAGTATGAATATTAAATATATAATTTTTAAAAATATTTATATTGATACTAATTAGATTTAGATGCATCATATAGTGTAACTATTGTCAGATCCGCCCGGGTCATTAATTCTAAAATTTTAGGATCCATACCCTATAAAACAAATCTGAATTTAAGGATTCGGGTCGGGTCCAAGGTCCATTGTCATCCCTAGATAATTAATTTTATATTTTATAACCTCTTTTTTTTCTTTCAAATGTGAGATTAACGTCTCTTGTTTTTTAGGTTGTGACATTGTACTGATAAAAATATATAGTGTAACTATGTATTTATGTTCATGAAAGACAAAATAAGAAAAAGAGAAAAAAGGTTGTGTCATGTGACAATAATGGCTGAGAAAAACAAGTCACATAAGATCTCAAATTTCAAGAAAGAACAAATTAAATGGAACTATTATGAGTCATGACCAACATTTCATGTGCAACAGCAAAAGGGGAGGCAAAGCTGACAACGAGCTATGGACAATTTTTTACTGTGCGGGACAGCAAAGAAAATGGCTGACCAGTGGGTCTCACCGCCCATGCAAATCGGTACCTCTCCATATATTGAAATGCAGATCTTGTCTCACAAAGGAGACACTAAAGAGTCTAATCCCTTTCAGCTCATGGTTGGTAATCCAAACGGTGAAAATTTGTGGGTGAGACTGTTGAAGTTGACACCAAAATAACTCTGGGGTTTGTGTATAAATTTGTGTGGTTTTCTAGGGTTAGCTGCTTCAAACGTTTTATAAACCCTCAAAGCTTGAAACAATTTTTTTTTGAGTGTGTAATAATGGCAGGGTTTAAGCATCTTGTTGTTGTGAAGTTCAAGGAAGATGTAGAGGTGAAAGAGGTTTTGAAAGGTATGGAAAAGCTGGTTTCTGAGGTTGATGCTGTCAAGTCCTTTGAATGGTGAGTTTTTTATTATTATTATTATTATTATTTTATCGTTTTAAAAGTGTTTTTGTCCTTTAAATTTGATTAGGATGTTTGAGTCAAGAACTGAATCAGTTGAAACATGAACTGTTCTAACAGGGGACAAGACATAGAGAGTCCAGAGATGCTTAGACAAGGATTCACTCATGCCTTCTTGATGACATTCGAAAAGAAAGAAGATTACAGTGCATTTACCAGCCATCCCAGTCATATTGAATTCTCTGCAACGTTTGTTGCAGCCATTGATAAGTTTGTGGTGCTTGATTTTCCATCTGTTGCTGCAAAATCTCCAGCGTGATCCTCTTGCCAAGATATCTTTCAACAATAAAACCCCAAAAAAGGAATAAGCTACCTAGGAATTTGAGTGTTTTGTTATGCTTAATCTCTTTTGTGTGCATCTCTATGTTTTCTGTCTGTGTTTGGCTTTCTGCCATTGCTGTTGATTCCCCAGTTATCTTAATTTCAATTATTGATATGCATATCGAATGCCTTTTGCTTCTTTTTTCGGATTTTTTGAGCCTACCATATTACAATTCCAACATACAGATTGTAGCCTGTTCCAACATACCGAGCACTCCCAAGTAACGTATCATATACTCATACTCATGTGATTAATAGGGGTGTTCATGTTAGGTTAACCATAGAGGTAGCAAATGGGTCGTTCGGTTCGGGTCCGGTTCGGTTTTAGTTCGGATTTGTGGCGATTTCGATTCGGGTATCGGGTTAGGTCAGTTGATTTTTGGTTCGGTTAATATCGGGTCAATTATTTTCGGTTTGTTGATTTCAGGTCGGTTAATATGAGATCAATCGATTTTAGTTTGGTTTTCAGACCAAGTTAGGTTTTTTGACCCTATATATGATTTTATATAGTTTGTATATTTGGCTTTTTTGTGAGTTGTGCGACAATTAACATCTCATCTTTCTTTCTTTATTTTAATGTACTTCCTTTATTTCGGGTTACCTTCGGTTCGGTTGAAAATCTATTCAGGTCCATTTGGTTCAGTTGAAAATTGGTTCATGTCCATTTTCAGTTCAACTAAAATCGTGTCTGTTCGATTTATTTCGGGTTTCGGATTAAATTCGAGTCATCGATTTCGGGTCTCGGGTCAATTTAACTATATCGTTTAGTCTAAACGGCTGGTTAAACGTTATGGCGGTTATTAAATCATAACCTAACTGTTAAGAAACGGTTAATTATTTTTAACGGTTCGATTTCAGGTTAACCTATATTCTATTACATTTTTCCCACATGTTTACTGCTTATTTTGAGAATAATGAAATTATTTCTCTGATAAATATTATAAGATGACCTCGAAATTGATGTAGCTAAATTTGTGAACAAAATATATGTATAAATAATTTAATAATCGTTAACATATAGTTAACCATCAACCATCATTTTCAGCGGTTTGAGACTATTTAGCCTTAATGATTCAGTTAATTAACATGTAAAGTGTAACAGTTATATCAATTAATGATTACGGTTAACGGTTATGGTTAAATATGCGCACTAACTACGACATATTAGGCGAATACATGATGGTTTCATCTTAACGATATCATCTCTGCCGTAATAATTCTCATGATGGCACCAAGGCCATTCTCTATAGTTTGCTTCCGCTTAGAACGATCTTGCGTTCTTAGTGCCTTGGAAGTTTTGATCTTCCGGAGTGAGAATTCAGGTTACTTAGTCGTTTGTCTAATGAACATTGACTAAGGGCGCGCAGTTTGTTAGGTCAAAATTCTAGCCCCGTGACAATATTCTCAATCTCAAAACAAAGAATTAGCTTTCAGATGCACGAAGGCATGGATCCCCTTCTTAAAATAAAGGGAACATAAATATTTGCTTTAAGCTTAGCTTGACATTATTTTTAAAAAGTGCGGTGAAAAAATAAATTTTAAAAGTATGGTAAAAAATAACTTTAAAAAGTTGAGTTAATGTTTGTCATTGATATCAAAAAGTGATTTTAAAAGGACAAGATGTATATTTTAGACATAGTATTGTAAAGTACAATAAGTGAACTTTGACGGTGTTCAAATTTGTTAATATTATAATATAAAATAAATCAACTTAAATTATAATAAAAAATAATTTAAATATAAATCAACTTAAAATATAATAAAAATTTTAATTTAAAAATATAACTATAATAAAAAATTATTCTCAATATAAATACTATAACATATATATTATTTTATAATTATGTATAAATTTAGTTTAACAATCAATTATAATTAAATAGTAGAGGTAAAGAAGTAATTTTATTTTTCAAACTAACTTATCCACCGCAAAAGCCATAAAATCTAGCTTTTGAGTTTAGGTGAAAAATCACTTTTAAAAGTAACCAAAAACACCTAATTTGTTTTGAAATCAAATAAAAAAAGTGATTTTAGGTTGCTAAAAGCAACAAAAAACACACCCTTAGAGCACTGTCTAACATGGTTGACGATGAAACATGCTTGGTTTTGGTTTCCGTAGGTCGGATTCGAATATTCAAATTACAGAAGCATAGAACAAAATAGGCGAAATGCCATAGTAAAACTACAGAATCTAATAATTGAAATACGCTCCTCCCATGGTGATATATCACAAACTTGATGGTTGCTGTACTTTTTGAAGACTCAACTAGCTCTGCTGTATATTTGTATCATAGTAATAACTTGTCACCATTTTTCTGAATTTGATTTACACTATATATACGTGTGTGTGTGTTAAGATACACCAGGATAAGAAAACTCACTGTTAAAAAGAGAAGCCAAAAAAGATCTTCCTTTTTCTCGCATCAGATAAACCCTAGCTAAAATATATCAAACTCTATATGGTCTTCAGTGCCCTGCAATTCGTCGCCTTTGGAGTTGTCTTTTTTCTGCAAAGCTGGGGTTGGCACACAGATGTCGGTCTCGCAGAACCTTGGCATCTCAGGTGGTATCGCGCAACGTATCAGAGCCCAATTTAGGCCTTCAAAGAAAGGGTGTTGTTTGATCTCTGCAGCTCCTTTCACTGATCCTAGCCGGTTCTCAGGTTCCTTAACTAAAAGCCCTCGTATAAGATCTCTTGCATGAAAACTAACCATTGGGCTGCTAGGAAACCTAAGACTATGTGACACCACAAGAGATAGCGTTTCATCGTTTCCCGAACCCTTGAAGGGAGTTTTGCCGTACAAAAGCTCAAACAGAAAGATTCCAAATGTCCACCAATCAACAGCATTCCCATGACCTTCACCTTTGATGATTTCTGGAGCAAGGTACTCATGTGTTCCAACAAATGAGTTTGACCGTGCACTGGTTGGCTCCACTACAAGCTGTGGCATGGGGCGAATCTGAGTAGCTAGATCGGATTTTATCCTCCTTGATTTGGAAGCAAGAGATTGAAGTCTAGGAGTAAAGCATGGTACTTGAAAGGATTGATTTAGGAAGAAAGGCTCAATACAGCTGTACTCAGAGCATGGAGTTGACATCTTCTCTGCGGGCTCAGCAACTGAGGGAGTGGATTTAAGCAGCACTGGACTAGCATCACATCTGAGTGACAAGTCAAAATCTGTGAGCATAATGTGACCGTCTTCTCTAACCAAGATATTTTCTGGTTTTAGATCTCGATATACAACGCCAAACATGTGTAGGTACTCCAACGCAAGGAGGACTTCAGCACCATAAAACCTGCAAGAATGAAAAGCAAAAGTAGGAAGAAAAACATCAGAAAAGCAGAGCAACAAGAAACCTTGGACGAACCATAATAATGTTGATTCAAATCTAATTCTAACAATCTTAATTATGATTAAAACCTCGTGTATCTAGATTCTAGTGTTATGAATTTGACTTTAAGCTCCACACTAGCATGCTCTTGTCATTATTACCAAAACAGAGTACATGGCATCCATATGAACGCAAAAAATATAAAGGATTCTTAATTTAAGAATTCAAATTCAGATTCTCCCTATAAGTTTCCACTTAAAATCTATACTTCTTTAAGTTGAGTGGAAAATTTCAATCAATTTATGAGGTGCATGAGTTTTCGGGATGAAAATTGCCTTCTTTTCTTCTTTACCTTTCCTTTTTGCTTTATGGTGAAATTACCAACGACTAAATGACATGAAGAATGAGTACCAAAATGCTTAATCTTTCACACCAAAAAAACAGGACAGCATTTTCTCTTCCCTATTTTCTTGTATGTCCTACTGGTTGTGCATAATCAGAAACAGATAAAATTAAGAACAATGTACAATGCCCGCTAAAGATTCCTGTCAGCACAAACTAGAAGCATATTCTAACATCATTAAAGAGATAGATGTTACCTTACTGCTTGTTCAGAGAAACTCCTGCCAGGTTGCTTCTGTCGTAACACATGCAAATCTCCACCTGGACAATACTCCATAACCAAGCAAGAAAGCTGTTCTGTTGCAAAATAGGCATATAGTGTGGGGAGAAAAGGATGATCCAGCATTTGCATTATCTCCTTTTCTGTTTGTGCTCTAGGAATCTTCTTGTGGCTCAACAAAAATTCGTTGTTCATCACTTTCAAAGCAAATAAGCAGTTTGTATCGGTTAGTTCAGCAAGATAAACAGTCCCAATGTCCCCGCAACCCAGCTTCTTGAGAAGCTTGAAGTGATTCAAACTCAAGCTTCCATGCTGCTTCCGAACGGAACGAATAGCTTCCCACCTCAATTTTTTTGACATGTGAGGTCTGCTACCAATCCGACTAGAACCATTGATATTGCTTTCTTCACTAGTGATTGTGCTACTACTATACTCCCCAATGCTATTTTTCAAGCTCTGGGAAAGCTCTCCCTTTTCCCTTGATCTGTCATCAGCTTTGATCAACAATGGTTTGAATTTGTTACTACAGTTTGAACTCGACATTGATTTTAAACTTGTACCCACCATGCTTGAGTTAACTTCAATGCAGCAACTTGACGTGCTGGAAACTTGAGAAACTTTCATATTTTCCTTTCTTCCATTGCCTGAAGGCTTCTCTATTTGGCTATCTGAATAACTAGTACTGGGACTGAGATCATTGCTGAAACAAACATTACAGGAATTCAAACTGCTGACAGCGGTAGTTGATTCCTCTTTTGCTTTCTTCCTCATAAAGATTTTGTGCCTCAAGACTGGCTTGATTAGACGCCGATTTTCACAAGCAGGCTTCGCCTTACCGGCAGCACTAGTAACAGGAGGAGAAGATTCAGTGAGCAACTTTCCCTTTGGCTCCTTATCTGGCAAAGGTGTTTCAACACAAACTGGGATAGAGGAACAACCAATTTCCATGGCTTCCTCGACAGCATGATTAACAGTGGAAGAATCTATAGAATTAAGTCTTTTAAGTCGTACTTCTGAAACTTCAATTTTAGACTCCATGGCCAAACGAACAATCTGATCAGTGCCCGGAAATCTAGTGGTTGCCTTTTCTGTTGTTGCATTATCTGAAGGGCCAGAATCTTGGTTTAAAACCTCCTTGTTTGACACTTGCACAGATTCAGGCATCTTTTCCAAAGAATTGGATGCACTCTTTTCAGGAACAAGCGAGATTTCCACTAAATTCCCTTTACCTTCATTTAGAGAAACTTCAGATCCATTTTCTTCAACTACTACAGCCCTGTACAATCTTCTTATAGTTCCTGCTTCCGAAACCCCTGATGAACCTGCTGGTTTTGATAACCGCTTCTTCATAGCAGCCATCTCTGACGCCTGAGAAATAGACAACCCTCTAAGTGCCTGCTTCAAACTCACAGGTTCAGAAATTCCAATTCCCGAAGCATGAGAAGGACCAACTCTAACCGGTCTTTTCATTGCACGCTTCCATAAAGCATCTCTACCAATTTCCCTTGAGAAACCAGAAACTCTAGACGATGTCCTAACGTCAACTGCTTCAAACAGACGGTTAATGTCATCCTCAATGGAATATTTATTTCCTGATTTTCGCATACAGCAGCTCTTACCAGGCTCTCCCATTTTTAATTCAGCATCTATTTCATCAGTCGCTTCAACGATTTCAGAAGTACTAGGCCCACCCACATCCATCTTTCCTTAAATTCAACTCAAAGACTAAACAACAAGAAATCAGGGAAACTATATAATCTGCAAACTTACTATAACCTATTTCTGAAGAAGTATCCCAATCTCAAAGAATGAGTAGAAACAACCTCACTCATTGCTCGAGAGAATCTTGGATCATAGCCGTTCTCGGGTTTATATAACCAATCAAAACCCTACTTTTTAATTTCAAAACACGGTATTCAAATTCCAGAATGCATCACAAAGTTTGAGAGAAATAGAAGCCATAAAAAAATTGCCATTGAAGTAGAGCGGTCCTGCACAATTCCATGAAAGCGTGTGAGTAATTAATTAGAAAGCGACTGAAAGTTCATCAAATAAATTGCCATAAGTACTACAGGGTTCTTTTTTCCCACCTTCATTTTCGAAATTAAGGAAGCTTAAGGCTACCGAAATCCTAAAGCACAACAAAAGCTATTAGCTATACAAAAAACGACTTAAAGACTAAAGTCTATATTTGAAATTTATTGAAAGCCCTATTTATTAGTGGCTTTTGAACATCGAGTTTCAACTGAAATCCCACGCCCATATCAGGGCTTTTGGATTAATGAAACAACCAACCACCATGTGCAAACAACAAAATATCCGACCTAAAAGGAGCAAAAAAGGTTAAGCTTTCAAGTCCAAAAAAAGCATAGCTATAAAGAATCAAATAACTTTACCTCTAAAAAACTGGCGAGAGCAATAAATAAGATATCAAACTCAGTGAATACATAGATATTTTACATAGAAGAAGAATTTGAACAAGAAACCAAAGATTGGCAAGAGTTGAAAAACCCAAAACATATAAAGAGAAAATTATCAAAAGGGTGCCTATGAAACTGAGAAATACGTAGAACCCAGAGAAGGGTTGCCTTTGACGATGCCAGACAAGAAAAAGAAAGAAAGGCCGAAATTTTGGGCACCTAGAGAAATAGAAAGGGTATAATTAGGGTTGGGACAAAAGGAGGGAAAAAGAGAGAGAAAAAGAAAATTGTGAATTGAACGAATGAAGAGAAAGAAGAAATAGAGAGAGAGAGAAAAGAGAGGCAAGGTTAGATATGCAACTCACGAGAAGTTTCACCGTTCTTCACTCACAACTACGACCTACTGCTTCTCTACAATTTCCTTTTTTTTTTTGTTTACTCATCAATGGCGGAAAACAAAAATAAAAAAGTGTTATGAAAAATAAAAAAAAACATAAAATTCCACTTCGATTCATTGTTCTTCCGAGGTTAACTATATTCTCCACTTAAAAATTAAAAATAATGAATGTTTAGGGAAAGGGGGGGAATATTGACCATGAATTCTCATTGTACAACAAACAATTACAGTATATAAGAAGAAAACAAAAACAAAAACAAAAGAACATTTGTGCATGGAATCCAAAATGTAGTAGCATATGGCATGCACTTGGATTCAGATGAAGCAATATGATTGTCCACAAAGGGGCTAACAGACAAGTTCGACAAAATACAAAATCAATCGAACTCCAGTTTCTGTGCATGTTATTTTCAACATTGGAAAGTAGAAAGGCTTCGCTACCTACTGGCTACCGCTACTAGCTTTTCATTTCAAACTCACCATGTCACGTAATTTCTAATTTTGCTCACCAGATTAATTTGTAAATTAGGGTTAAATATTGAAAGGAAACGGTTAAAAAGGTTTGAATCCTCATTAGACAAAAAAATGTTTTTAGTGTGCAGTTTAAAAGGGCGGTTGTCAATGGTGAATGTCAGAATTTTTATGGGGATCGGAGATTGAATTGCAAAATTTTAAAGGGTCATAGAGTAGTTTTACCATTTATTAACCAAACACTTTTGGGGAATAAAATCAAACTTTCTCAAATTAAAGGGGGCAAAGAGAATTTTTACCATTTTATTTACTAAAATCTCATAAACTTGAAGGTTAAAAGATAAATTTTACCAAACCGACTGGGCCGTAACCCCGTCAGCTCCTCTGACGGTTGCCACTTTCGAATCACATGACAGTATATATTAATATCAACCGTTGCCGAGTACCCGGTTAGAGAAATTATTAGATAGACTCGATTTATTATGCCGTTTATAGTTTATCCAATAATATTTATTTTAGTATAACTTTCGAGTAATCATTCACTTCTTAATTACATGTAAGAAATTGGTGAAAATTCACCTTAAAAAAATAGGATGGAAAATTATCATTGAATGAAACTATAGATTATGTGGTAAGCTAAACTCGTCTAATATTTTTCCCTGGACAGAGAATATAAATTTGTGTCCCTTTTCAGTATCTTTATTTATGTTGCATCATTAAAAAACTAAATTTATGATTTAAGATTTAGTTTAAGGTTAGAGTTTAACGTCTGAATTTATAATATTGAGTATAAGATGTATTTTTTAGAATATATAGTTTAAAATTTATGATTATAGCTTATAATTTATTTTTTTTGTGAAAAAAAAAAAACATAAAGAAATAGATGCTTTTGCCCGATGATTTGTGTTTTACGTATACACTTATCATATTTTGTATGCTCATTAAATTCTATTTATTCCCACGACTTAGAAATCAACTAATTTTTCGAACCCAAAAAAAGAAAGAAATCAACTAGTTTAACAGTTTACAGTCAAATTCCTATTTTCCCCCAACACTTTTCAAAGTGTAATCCCCCCTATTCCAGGGCAATGAATAAAAAGTTGGATAACAAGTGATTAGAAAAGTTAAAAGGGAATGGGAACATAACAAGAATTGATGCTCCACCAAAAGCATTTAAGTTTGAAGGCAAATGATACTTTACAATGAACTTTACTTAATTTGGATCATACACATATCATGCGTCTCGTAGTAATTATGACCCCACAACAAGAATTAATCAGGAGCGGAAATGTTGATTCAATCGTTTTAATATTTACTTTAGATTTTTTTAGTCGGAAAGTGCGAGTTTTCCTAGCTTTTACTCGTTTGGTAGGTTAATTTTCGTTTTCTAACTAGGGTAAACTATATGGGTGGTCACCTAATTACCACCTTTTTTTATTTTGGTCAACCAACTAATTTTTTTTTAAAACTATCACTAACATTTCGTTTCGTTATCTTTTTGGTCACAGACAATTAAATATTTAACAAAAATTGTGACATATCATGGTTTAATAATAATTTTAGTCTCTGAAATGTTACATTATATCAATTTAATCCCAATACAAAATAACTCATCAAATATTTGGACTAAACCCTAAATTCTCCATTCTTTTTTTTCCCTCTACAACACTACTCTGAAAATTAATTTGCCAACTCTCTCTTCATTTCTCTTGCATCTTTGAGCAACTTATTAAGTTTTAGATTACAGAAGACCACTTTAATTTCATGATTTGTTCTTTTAAAATCCAATTTAGCTTTTTTGACTTTCCCCAATCTACTCGCATACACCATTTTAAACTCATCCTCCAGCTTTATATTAAGCTTCTTAGCATCCCTAGTGAGAAACCTCATTTTAGAATTTAAATTTCTATTGTTCTCTTACTTCTTGATATATTAAATACTTTTTTACTGTTATCGTTACTTTTCAATAACTTTTTTGGCTTAAATGTTATGGGATCCTCCTACACATTTGAATTCCACCCCATACCTGCCACCAAAAAATTGATTGTTTTATTTTTTAAGACCAAATATTCTCCAAGTACAATGTCTTCGTTCATACGATGGAAAGCACAAAGTGCCATAGTGGCTGCCTTCTTAACTCTTTCAAAAATCATTGCTCTGAAGTAAAGCATCTTTTGCAAATCATCCTCTTTGATTTTCTCTTCATTTCCTACAACCTCTTTGATTTCAAGCAATATCTTGTCTTGAATATAAAGGGTATTTCACAAATTAACAGAACGATAACAATAACTACGGAGACGGAATTTAAAATGTCGTACCCTTTCTTTGGCAAAGATACAAGTGAAGCAGCACGCATGCCAAAGCTCCAAATAAATTTAATAACTCGAATCAGACATAAAATTAGAAGAGCTTAACTAGGAGACTATAGATGAAGATGGAGATAAAGAACCGGATAAACACCATCTTTCGTCAGATCGTTTAAACTTCCATTGTATTAAAAAATATTTTTTTAAAGTTATGTAGTGAGATACAAAGAAAAGACTATTTTATGACTGTATTTCTAGGGCTTAGAAAGAAGCATTTTTTCTGGAAAATTTAGCTAAATTTTCAGAGTAGTGCTGCAGGAGAAGAAGAAAGAGGATGAAAATTTTGGGTTTAGTCCAAATATTTGATGAATTATTTCGTATTAGGACTAAATTAATATAATGTAATAATTTTAGAGACTAAAATTGTTTTTAAACCATACCATGTATAATCTCCGTTAAATATTTAACAGTCAGTGACCAAAACGATAACAAAATAAAATATTAGTGATGGTTTTGACAAAAAAATTGGTTGGGTGACCAAAACAAATAAAGAGTAATAGTTGGGTGACCACCTATGTAGTTTTGACTTTTAACTTCTATCATTGAACTTTGACTGTCAAGCTAATTAATCATTGTCTTTTATGGGGTTGAATGAGCGGCACTTTCTTTAGAAGGCTGGCTTAGAATTTTTGTTTTGGTATTATTATTTCTCCAACCCCGTTAAATATCATTTTTAAAACCAAATTTTAGGCGTAAAGATGAAAATAAATATGAAAATCAAATGAGATGTTTTATTGTGGTTAATTGATGATCTATAAAAAACTACACTCTTAACATTAAATATTATTTAATAGACCATTCTGAATTATTTTATTTATTATTTTTTGGAAAGAATATAAAATGCATAGACGATACAATGCATGAAATGAAAACATTATTGATAGTTATTTGATACATTCGTAAGCAATCATAACGTTGTACTCGGTCGTACCCCATGTCTCGGGTGCACCATTCAAACTGGATCAGCCTTTGCTGTGCATTGGTGTTCGATTGAGCTT